>JAODFY010014516.1:0-13112 GCA_027580055.1 Paracaudina chilensis | reverse complement strand
TGCAGCGCAGCCACACACTTGGTACAGCATATTACCCATAATGCAACGTACATCGTTATTGTCGAACTGGCTTATTGGCTATGAATTAAAAAAAAAAAATTGTACTAAAGTGATGGGTGCCACTGAACGGTTGCAGTGCCATTCCGCCATAGGTACATTCTGCCATACCAAATTGCTTATTGTGGGAGTGTGGGAAATTACACATTTACTGTGTGCAAATAAATTCGTCGATCATGGACAGTGTGTGGAAATGGGTGACCCGCGGAAATCCGGGCCAAACGACCATAAATCTTGAATGGGCACCGGAGTCGGGGTGCATACATGTATGAAAAGAACATCCAAACGAACAATGCTACAGCTAACATTAACAGGTCTGCTGCTTACCTCCCACCCCCATCAGCTGCAGTCGCGATGGAGGTTGATAAAATGTCTCCTTGTTGTCCCGCTAATACTGTAGCTACAACTGTACAAGGGGGAAATAAGTTAGTGACCGACTTAGCCAATTAGCCAATCGGCTTGCTTATAACTATTTGTCCCGTCCTACCGGGGAGGAAATCTTATCACCCTACAGAGACGTAATTATAATAAATTAAAACAATTTCATACGGTGTATTTAATTCAAAATTTGTTTATCCTTTCAGTTGTAGAAAATCACTTATCAATGCTGACAAGGCCAGTTATTCGACATCGACAATGGTCTCATATGACTATAGTTTACATTATTTTGACTAATTTATTTCAACAATGTGTAGAACAATATTAAGGTTGTATACTATTTTCTTATTCAATGGGCGCATGGGTGATACAATTCAGCCCATGGTAAATTTAACGTCAGCCACGCATGTGCCCCAGGTATAAGTAATAAATTGAATATAACAATAAATATATTATTAAGTCTAGTATCATCATTCACAACATTGTGTGTATCCATCATTATTTTCCACTGCACATCGGGAAATTTATTTCAGTATCATTTGTTACCTTGTAGGGTCCCCTCCCCATGACTATCACTGTCCACCCCTCCATGTTGACATTGTTTATACTTACCTTTGTGTCATTAAAGAATCCCATGGGTATTGTCTTTTGTGGCATTCTTGTTATTGTTTATACTTCTGCATCATTTAACTTGTTAGGAATGTGACATCTGTTAAGTAGTATTAGCTACCCTAGAGGTGGGTGGGAGTTTATATTGTAGTAAGTGTTTGATTGGATGTCTGTTTTCTTAATGATTGTAATTGGTTAAGGATCAGCTGATCCTGACAGGATCAGCTGATCCTGACAGGATCAGCTGATCCTGTCAGGGTCAGCTGATCCTGTCAGGGTAAGGCTGGTGGGCTGAACCTTGTTAGTGCTGAGAATAAACATTGACCCTCAGAGTGTGTGCATGTTCTTCTTTGTGTCTCTCCTCCCACTCGGTCCCTGCAACCTAAGAACTATTATAATTTTCACCCTTTTCTACAAAATTTGATATCAGCTATTTATATCGGTATTCCAAATTTGGATGATTTAGAAAATATGTTTGGTTTTCCTCTTTAAAATAGTATTTTAAAAGAATCTTTAGCTAATGAAACTCTTAGGTGTGCATCTGGCGGGCACCCCATATACAGCTGTAGGTCTACATAATAACAGTCCAAGATGGTTATAATGTTGATTGAAGATTTATTTGTACTTTCACATAGAATAAACTACTTTCCAACATGGGGTGCCTATCAGCTGTGCACCTAAGAGTTTCATCACCTAAAGATTCTTAAATAAGTTTCTTTGAAAAATTGAAGAGGAACACAAAAGGTATATATTTTCTAAAATTCAAAATTTGAAATACCATCATAAATGCCAAAATTTCGTAGAAAGGGGTGAGGTGCTAATTTAGAATCCATACCTGGAAGTAACAAGCTGAGACCCCTATCATAACCTCAACCCTAATCCTATAACTCCTAGCCTACCCTAACCCTAACTTAATCCATATCCTAACCCCGCCCTAACATCTACCCTAAACACTACCCCTACCCCTGTTGCATGCAACAGTTAATCTCAGCTAATACTTCCGTGTACAGATTCTAAATCTGTTGAGGCATGGATTGCATCAGGGTTTGGGTATGGCGTTAGGTTAGGGTGTGGAGTTAGGGTTAAGTTAGGTTATGGGGTTAGAGAACATAAACAATGATATTAGATGAAACATCCAACATACCTCCAGCCATCACTTATCACTTTCTGGCAATTTACTGGTTCCATCTTCATAGGCTCCCCACAAGTACAGCACAGTGGCTGTTTTGTATTTTTTTTTCTGGAACCACAATAGAGTGGTGTTGCAGTCAGACAGGATATTTGTACACAGAGAGTAGTATATTGCAGTATATATACTGTCAATCTCTGGTAGCTTGACTGCCACTCTTCAAAAATGTGACGCCATCTTAACTGAACTTCAATGGCTACTAGGTAATGAACATGTTTCATTGTGGAGAATGTGCAATTTCTCATGATATGGCTTTCAAATTTGGTTGATCTATAAATAGGCTTTGAATATGATTTTCAATCTTGCATTTGAATGGGACCATTGTTCCGACCATGCAATGTGAGCTAAGTTGTCTCAGTGAGTCCATGTTCTGATTGGATCATGCCGTGTTGCACATTTAGATTATACGGTCACGTTATGTATATTTATTACCTATATACATGATAATAGAATATATATGAACAGATATTAGATATATGTACATGACAAAAGACAATATATGCATATTTAACATCTTTCATATGTTAATAACTATGATGCATTCTGAGAAATATTATGGACAAATGTTTGCAGTCATCTCGCTCATTAGCACGGTCATGCTGCTTCATGGTAATAGTTTCATTGCTACGGTGATGTAGAACATAAGGTTAGGCTGCGCAGCTGCCGGGCACCTTAATATACTTTCAACCAAATACAACAGTGCAATCATGTCACATGCTACGACTAACCCACTCAACACATATTTAGACTTTATATGACACAAGGGTTAGTTAAAATCACATGAGCATAGATTAATATTCATTAAGGTTAAAGGGGTAATCACTTGATAAGTGTACGATACAACAATTTACCATCATTAATCATGGACGGCCATTATTAATTTATTAAATATGTACAGATATAATGGGCAATTCTTAATTCAATAATATATCCCGAAAGCGAGTAATTTGCCTTTTACATGCAAAAACCAAAATTTTAACACTTAATATCTTTTCTTATTTCTTTGATAGTTTATGAATTCCAAATAAGATCTGTATCGATGTACGAGTTCGGCAACACTACAAACATCCAAAGCATGCGTCACGGCAAAGCTGGTCTCTCTACTCTCCTAAAAATGTTGTTACAAAGTTTATAATTATCCTAACTACCCAATCTGCATAAGCCATCTACAGACCAGAGTCACCAGACTGATTCACCATGTCTAGCTCGTTGAACTATTCGGGGACATCAAGTTGTCCGGGGGCTGTTGGCGGAGAGGCACCATTTCACAGTGGAACATTATCTGAGCCTCGTCATGAAGGTAAAACATTAATGTTTCTTTACTCACAAATTTGATATATATGGCTCGAGTGACAAACGTTATAAGAATCATCCCAATTATCAACAAACAAGTTTTACATTGCAATGGCTTTGTTATTGTAGCAACTATTTAAAGGTGGGGTTGCAAGTAGCAAAACCTACCAAAAAGTCAGATTTTCAATTGGCTCAGTTGAACACTTTTGAAACTATGAAAGAACACATCCCTGTTGTAGTAACTTGAAATGCAACTATAAACACCTCAGTGAGAAAGTGTACTAACATGTTCACCGAGAATCTGTGAGTTCTGTGTCCCCGGAAACTCATGTGAATTCACTACCCTACCTTTAATCATATGTTATCAGGTATGCATTCACACACTGTTTAATATTATCTGGGGTTCTACATGTGAACCAAGGGAACTGTATTGTAACAATACTATAAAAAATAACTACAAATCAACATAGATGTAATATGTCATCAAGTGTAAACGTATGATTTGGAGTTAATAACCAAAGGCCACTTTCTGTCAAAAGAGTCCCCTGTTCATTGACATTCAGGTTGAAATAACCAGGGGCTAGTAAGTATACCAATGTGTAGGCCTAATTACGGCTGATATCCGTACTCTGGGTGAACCCAAATATAACTGGAATTAATATTACTAGACTATTGCTGATTATTGCTGCAGTTTGTGGCTATGATGGCTATCAGAGAAATCTTGTTTGTAAGACCATGGTTACTTCTTATAATAAAAGTGACCCCTGGTCCATCCTAATGGAATCATGGGTCATTTGAGGCTGAGGCAGGGGGTAAAATGGCCCATGCCTCCCACTTTGAGCACTGGCTGAAAGTGTTGCAGTTCAAATATTGTTACCTCGAGAATGGAATATTTATAAGATATTTGAAACTGCTTGGTTTTTGTATTTTATCAATTGACTGGAAAAAAAATTGTATCAATTTACTGAAAAAACCCAATAGTGATGCTTTACACAACATGAATCAGAGATATAAAAAAAACACCCAAATATTCCAAGAAAATTATGAACAGCACTTGGGGGCGGGGTTGGCCTTGATACACATAATTATATGCTTACACGAAGAAATTAACTAAGAGTCCTTGGAACCACAGGTCTGGATGTTTAACATGACTTTAACATTTCACCATTCCATTCACGGTAGTCAACGATGACTTCCGATGGGCACGATTCTTTCGAGAGCTGGCTGGTATCCTAGTGCTGTACTTGAGCATCCCCAGTGACGCCTGGGTGGACATCCTCAAGAGAGTCGGGGCCTCAGAGGTCGACGTTGACGATGTCACAAGCCAGGACCTGGACCCTGAAATCCAGGTTTACAAGCTGCTCAACAAGTCCAGGGGTGTCCACCAGAGCACCCAACAGTGGTGGAGAGTTTTCATGAGAGAAGTGACAAACACGGGCAATGACAATGTGATAAAACATGTCCAAAAAGGTAAATTTGGTCTTTCATAATGTTTTCCTTGGATGAGTGTTGATAAATGTGGCCAAATGTTAGGTTAAGGTTTTTATAATAAGGCAGTTCGTGCTTCCAGTTATGCATGTGCAAGTCTGCTTCATTGCAGTGATTGAGTGAAACCAACGGCAATCATCCATACCTACAGCATGTAGATTAATGTAGAAATTAATAATCAGAAGGAACATTAAACTGTTGATTTCTGTTTGTAGCACATAAATTGTGTGAAACATGCTTATTCATGAATTTCTTACGGAACATGAATGGCCATTTTTTGTATACAATTAATCTGTTGTAGGCCTTGTTTGTATACCATTCTTGATTGAGATAATATTGTGCCCTATCACTCAATATTTATGGATTCAATTACTCATGAGTCATGTTCTCAAGATGTGTTGTTTAAATGTAAGCCATGCTGACTCACATCTTAAAGCTGTTACACAAATCCAGTATGCAACTTTTTGTTATCTTGCAGCTTACGATAAATTCATCACAGGTGATGCCTCGGACAGCATGGACTCCACTGAGTCCCTCCCAAGGAAATCAGAGACCCCTCCTGGCTCTCCAGCTCCTACCCCTCCCCCGTGTATCCCCAAGAATAGCTTTGAAGTTATCAATGAGGAAGAGGTGATTAAGAGCAATGAAGAGATCAAATCAAAACTAGAAATAGAGGTAAATCACCCTGTAATATCAAAGCTATTAAAATGGAAATGGCTTGTCATCCTCATCATATGATATTTATTCATCCAATCCAGATAACTATGTCAACTAATTAAGTTGTATCACAAATTTAACAGGTAGTGAAGCACAGAAATATTAAATAATCATTTTGGCTCATTCAATAGTTGGTTCCATTATTTCAAGTGTGCATACTCTGAGTGAAATCTCTTTGAGGCAAATACAAAAATGGCCTATACCATTATCATTTCATCATTTATAAAAATTGATGTAAATCATAAAATTATGTATAAAAATGTTTGAATTTTATAAATATGAAGGAGTTAATCCTCTTCTAAACAGTCTGCATTAATTTTTTATGACGATGAGAAATTGTTTACTAACAACATAAGTGCTATGTGTGTGAATGTCTATTCTCACTTGACCTTTGACCGCATATCATCATCATCTCATTACGAATATCCATGAAACTGCTTAATCAATATGAATGACCTTTGTTGCTTATGTATCTTCACATCCTTACTAATTGAACCCGGGCTCAAGTCTGACGTTTTGTTTCCACTCAGATATCTGATCCAGAAGTGTCACAGCAGATTGACAAAGTGCGCCGCACAATCCAAAGCATTGCAGGCAAGACCCCGCAGATGCAGATATCACTGCAGTTAGCAGGGGCAGTCACACAAATACTTGAAATGGAAAACTCATTCCGGGCCATTCAGGTAACCTACATGCTGTGGAGGTGTGTTTTAAGTTCACATGGAACATTTTAGGGATGGCTGCACCGTATAGCCGTAAGATTACGTATCTGAAATGTTTGTAATTGTATCCTAGGTACATAAATGTCAATACTGCAATTTGAAAATTGAACCAGTTTTCAAAAATCGTCGGCTGGTATCAAATGTAAAATATATCAGAAAATACACGTTTTCATGATATCAAGTGCGCATGCATCAGATTGAAGGAAAACTATGTTCGCTGCTTAAATGGCATAGAATTTTGGTCAGATGCCTCTCCCATATAATGCCTATAGTAACAAATGATTTTTGTGAGCTTTACTTTTTTCTTGATCATGTAATCGGTGACTAATGCTGTGTTACATGTTTATGTAAATACGTGTTTATGTAAATGTTTATGTAAATATGTGTTTATGTAAATGTTTATGTAAATATGTGTTTATGTAAATGTTTATGTAAATACGACATCATGAGCCATTCCATTTAGCTCGGAACTCGTGCAAACACATGAGACAATACATTTTGAAAGCTGGGAAGACAAAAAACTTAGTGATGTGATTGGAATTGCATTATCAATCTGTCTTTAATAGTCTCAAATAAGCTCCAAATGAGTCCAAACTCACAGTACAGTCTCTATAGAAATACAACATAACGTGTTCACAACTACATCGTAAACACAAGGTAAATGGTAACAGAGTATAATTCCTTAAAGCCTAGATATAGAAAATTAAACACATTATTGATATATGTTTTGTTCCAGACATTAAAGGACATTCTTGAACAAGAAAATGAGTATCACAAGAAAGAGAGGACTCGTCTGAGCAAAGAAAACGAGGCCCAGAGGTACATTTTTACCAATCTTTTTATTCAATTCTTTTGCACTTTTTAATCATGAACACTTTGAGGAAATAATCCTTTGCGAAGCCAGAGCCCTTGTAAATGCCCCCTGTCTCTGTTAATTTGTACCCCGGGACCACACGTTTTGGTTTTGCAGAGAGGCATTATAACCAAGTTCATTTTAGGTTGATTCTCTCCACCACCCCTCCCCCCTAACAACATAACCTGATCTCTCCAGTCTTTGTAACACAAAGTTAGCCTGGGCACTTTGACGCATTGGTGGTGGATCGGCCGGTCCCTGTGAAATTGTTTTGACGCCATTACACTTTTCGGTTCCCATTGTTTCTCACTCAGTCACGAGATACAGAGTTTGAGACAGGAGATTGAGGAGCTCAAAAAGACTACAGCAGATAAGAATCTCAATGACTTTGATGTGATTACAAAACGTGAAGCAAACAAGCTTGCCGGACCCAAGGTAAAAGTGCGAACTTTGAACTCCTTCAACCTCAGGTGACCAGGATTTTGAAAAACAACACACCCTGGGCCTTACCATATGAACTGCTGAAATATGAACCTATAAAATGGATGTATTGTGTGTGGTTTATTGAGAAAAACAATCTGGGAAAATTGTTCAAATCATAGATACTGCTTAAAGCTACTGTTAGGATTAAATTCACCAACAAATTACACCTCATTACACCATAGAAATTTGACCTCTGGGATTACGTAACCTATCGTATATCTCATTGGCTGTTTTCAAAATACACATGAATTATTTAGTGACAATTACCTGTTGATGCATATAATTTGATGATGAATAAAATTCACAAAACATGTCCTTTAATGGCAACTATCGCCCTGATTATGCTAGAAATATAAGACTAGAGGCTTGGACCACAATCACAAATTTCATGTGGTGGTCTGTGGAAATACATTTTGGTGCCATAAAACAATTCTCTAATCATCAATTCTCACCAATGAGTGTCATGATTGGCAAAAGGGGCAGACTAAAGTTTAATATCACAAACTACGGACATAATGAACGCTGCAGACCACTAAGAGTCTTATAGATTCACTGTTTGTCAATCTCTGGTCATCTCAGGTTGAAGAAGCGAAAAGTTTGAGAAAGAGGAAGGTGGTCTATAAACGACTGAAAAGGGTATGAGAACTAGATAGGCCATAGTTATAGGCTTAAACTAACAATGCTACAAAGAGGAGGGCCAGAGATGGCCATCCAAAGGGTATGTGAGTGCTACCATTAGAGGATTTAGAAATGGAAACTTTACACACACACACCCTCTCAAATTGTGCTGGTAATTATCTACCTTGGCAAGAAATAGGCAGAATGCATGGTCCAGCTAGAATTAATGTTGTGTATGCTAGTTCATCATTTGTTAAATCCTCTATTAAGCAGTCTTCAGATACCCTTCCTGGTTCATCTCTTAGATCGATTCTCGATGTACTCTTCTACCATTTGTGTTAAATTTATCCTCCCTCATAGGAACAGGCAGCTTTGGCCACTGCCCCAGTCATGGTTGATGAGACCGGTACGGTGAACATCAGTGCCTACCATGACCTCCAAGCCAGGTGTATCAAATTAACCAAACAGAGAGATCAGGTAAGAACTACTACCAGACAGTCAGGTAATTGGAGACTGTCTGTTACAGACCTGTACTAAGAGAACATGGTCTCTGAGGACAAAATTATTAAAATAACCAGACAGTCAGGTATAGGGTGATTAATACAATATCAAAGATCCAAGGAGTCTAAGGAACTAAGGTAAACAAAAGGCAAAATCTCCTTTTGGTGGAAAAAATGGTAATTTTCAGTCCTCAAACCCTGATTATTGCTTTAATATGGTGTGATATCTTGTGTGACTTGAAGCGTGCCATTCGTCTTTTGTTATATGTAAAGTTGTTATTTCAAAAGACCTTGAAACATTCCCTTTGCATTCCCTTTGAGAATAATTTGTAATGGTTTAAATTTAGTTTGATCGTAGAATGTTGGAAGCTACTAAAGTTATTCATGAGGCTTCATGGCTACCACTTTTCATGGTACAGAAAAGAAATCATGGAAATAGAGGGTTGATCAAGGATATTAAATTCTTTGGAATATGTTGCAGACACGGTCAAATCTCACAGAAAATAAACAATGGGCTTTGGGTTGAGGTTAATTCCAGAGACACAAAAATCCTAAATCCACTGCATGTAAAAAAAAAAAATTACACAAAATGGAAAATGTAATGATTTTGAAAAATGAAAAACAGAAAACACTAAAATTATAAAACAGAATTTGTAATTTACAAAATGGAAAAATTGATGCCTGGGTCATGGAGGGACAACAGGGACCCAAAAACCTTTGGTGAAAACTCTCAATGAACGTGTCCCCAAACATGACAGTACACAAATGGGGATGTCATCTTGTAAAACTGCCCAAAATACTGCAAAACACTGCAATAAGTCACAAAGAGCAACTGAACAAATGTGTACAAAAATTGTCATTCCTTATCAGTTCTACAATATACTATAACAATGCCCTGACAGTTATTTTTGTTTGTAAAAAGAGAAAGGGAAGTGGTGAAATTCTGTACCCCCTGATTCTCCCCGACCCCTTCAAGTGTCCAAAGTTGTTATGATCTATCAATAATTCTGGATCTAAAAATTCCATAGCGAGTCTGAATTACTTCCTCCTTGTTTGTGAAATAAGTGTGACAAATATGATGTCATTATTTTATGAAATGCCAAAAGGACTTGATAAAAATGGGTAGGTTGTGGATGAGTTATGTTTAGGAATAAGAAGCTGATGTGAAAGTAATGGTTACAAGCAAAAGTAGGAAAGTCATTGACCTACTGAAAGCAATATAAGCCTCTTGAAGCCTGTTTAGCTATTTTTAAATGTTAGTGGGGTATGATGCATACAATACTTCCTGCTGAGGTTCTTAACCTCCTTGTTTTGGTGAAAACTCTTGTTTTCTTCCTTGTTTTGGTGAAAACTCTTGTTTCCTTCCTTGTTTTGGTGAAAATGTGCCACCAAATGGTAATAACCATCATGAGAGAACATTCTTGTTCAATCCAAACATATTAAAAAATATATCTTTGAACACAAAATACGACAGAAGACCATATTAAGAACACAAAATATAAAGGAATATAATTTTTTGAACATGAAATGAAGGAAACAAAACATGAAATGAAGGGGCTAAATATCATCTGGTTAATAAAATATTTGTTACATCCAATATATCCTTTTATCATTGATCAAGTGTGTGGTGATTTTTGGCTCATACCAGCAAATCTGGCTGAGCCTATGTGATCGTCTGTCTATCTATATGATTGTTCAAATGCTTCTTCCTGTACAACCTTTATTGGATTTTGACGAAACTAGTGACATGATGACATCCAAACATTTGTTTGCAATCAGCTGGCCCATCATATTTGTTATATATATATTCTCCCAATATATGTCAGTGATGTGGAGGCTATGTTCAACTGGTATTACATATGTGTGTGCTACCTACCATCTAATAGCAAACTGGTATTACATATGTGTGTGCTACCTACCATCTAATAGCAAACAATCTGGAGTACATTGATGTCATCTGACAGTACAAAACTATGGAACGCCAACCAGGCAAAAAGTCGTTGCAGCATCTCTCGCATCGTATGAGCTTTTCGGTGAACGCATCAGCTTTTATTCATTGTATCAGCTATTTTTATTCCTCGCATCAGCAATTTGTATCCATCGCATCAGCCATTTATATTCTTTGCATCAGCGATTTTCATTCCTCCCATCAGCAATTTGTATCCATCGCATCAGCCATTTCCATTCTTCGCATCACCGATTTTCATTCCTCGCATTAGACACTTTTAGACACTTTTCCCACAAATTTTCATGTAAAAATATTGCAGATGATGGGGGAGTACCCTGTGTTGCATAATAAAATATTATTGAAAAAATGATGCCTGGATGGATAATAATAATCAATATTGTTATGATGTTTATAGAAAGTGCAACTGAAAATAACTGCCACACTTTTGTTTTAAACTGATCGATGAAAGCAGGTGCTTTATATTTATATACGGGTCCATAAATTGTAACATAGAGAGTCCCAGGATCCACAAAGGTAAAAGAATAAGGACTCAATTAATGTTTAACAGGGAATTGGCTTGAACTGTTTGTTTATTAATGGCTAGAAATGCTCTCTCTGTTTTGGTTTTGAACCTTTTACCACCATGAAGGTGGATTGGTTTAAAAATGTTAAAGGAGAAACTCAACAGGGTAACCTTATTAGCTTACATGAATAGAGGATGGAAAGAGGATTAAAAGATACACAAGACACTCCAATGAACATAAAAATATCTTTGTTCCTTATCCAACCACACCAAATTATGTTTCCCAACAATCCCAGAGTAACCTTATTAGCTTATATGGATAGAGGATGAAAAGAGGATTAAAAGATAAACAAGACACTCCAATGAGCATAAAAATATTTTTGTAACTTGTTACTTATCCAACGATTCATGGTCTCACCTTATTGTATGATTCCCCTTAATGCTGCTGCCTATGCTTGATCAAGTATATATGTGGATTGTAGTTAAATTCATTACCAATATATATGTTATATATATGTGTATATATATATATGTGTATATTATATATGTGTATATATATATATATATATATATATAATGATCTCAAACCCACTTTCCCATAACCAAGTGAGACTAATGGTTCGAGAATCGCCTTGGGCTTGTTTTTTAATTGTTTGTATTTTGTCATTTTGAACACAACAACAGCAGCAGGTGTAATTTAACCATCTTTCTTCAATCCAAAATATTTTTGCCCTGCAGTTGGTCAAGATCAACCACCAATGGGACACCGAGTACCACAACATGGAGAAAGCCCTCCGGAATGAGAACCAGAAAGTCTACCAGGATCTCATCTCAAAGGATGAGGAAATCATGGCCGGGAAGAGATTGGTCGCCAGTCTAGAGAAAGAGAAAACCGAGGTGGTAGCCGTGCGTCAGCAAGAATTTCAGGTAACCCATGTTGAGATGAGATTTTTTTTCTATCTCAGTTGACAATGCTTTTAAGCTACAACAATTGTCTTTATGCACCACTTATACCGAGGGCAATATCAACCTTCATCAAGGGTGATCTTAGATGGGCTCCAGACTCTTGTTTCTTTGCTTCTGTGAGCAACAAAATGGTTCTAGTGAGAGTTTATATCGATGGGCTCCGCTGATTCATACCCAATGACACCAGTTAAAGGAAGTTGAAAACCTGAACAATATTTCTAGTGTGTATTAATTGTTGCTGCATGCCTAATTGGCATAATACAGAAGTTCATCTATAGATGACTCCAAGAACCTCAAGGTTGATAAGTTCAATTTGAAATTAGCCCCTGGTTCCCCCAAAATGGCACCTGTTTCATCTAAAATCGCTATGAATGGGAACCATTTTCCTTGCAAAGTGGAGCCCGGCTCCACCATCACTAATACCTCCCTTGCCTTTTATTTCCTTCATGCTGAAGACCTGGGTATTAATTTCCATTGCTAAGTCTTTGGTATGAGAAGACCTGGATTCATAACTCCAGTAGGAAGTTCAGACCACTAGGCCGAGCAGTGGATAAGTGAGATTATCAGTGGTTATTGTTTGAGCCTCACAGACACTATCAGAATTTCAGTCCCCAAAGTTTTCTCTTTGTTCCATTCCATTAAGAATTTTGAAGTAAGAAAAATGCTTTTAGGGCTTTTGGTAGATTTGGTAGACAATAGTATAAAGTGATGGTAAATTCCCCTTTTTGCAGTGTGGTTTGTAAATGTCTGATGATTTTTATTTCGGCA
>JAODFY010014405.1:0-13119 GCA_027580055.1 Paracaudina chilensis | reverse complement strand
GGGGGGGAGGGGCATTAATCTTAAGCCTTAAGGTGTGTCTTTGGTAATCACTTAAAAAAAATACGATAACCATTCTGTCTACCTTAAAAAATAGCTAGGCCTAACTTTTCATACAAACCAAATAGGATAATACAATTATTAATTTTAAGTCGACGTATATGAATATATACCGTTATCATACGTGATATAGGCTATGCAGGAATAAGAAGAATTATGCCCATTCCGCTTGAACGTACTGACATTAATTCGCATCCAAACATTATTTTGTTAATGGAAATAGCTATACATAATATGTATATATAGGACGGCATACACGGAACCCTCTCCCATACTCGTCGCAAAATTGTTCGAACGAAATTCGTCAATCTGATAAACACGGGAAGACGACGAGACAACGAAGGTGTACAGACTAAATCGCGTCCTTTTTTGAGTGCATATAAATAAGCGAGCCGTAAACGCCTTTGTTACTATGGTAATTCACAACCAATATTTGATGACCATTTTTTAACTTCAAGAAATCTGCTGATGAAATAATTATTTGTGTGTTAGGCAGCGGCTAAGTGCAGACTAGATGTAATATATAACGTACATATAATGCACACAAACAACCAAATGTTCCATACAAACGGTGGCCACTGAAAACTGCTTCAATCAAATCCATCAGATATCCTTGTGTGTTAGGCTGTGTAGCCTAGTGTTATTTGTCGTCGTTTGGTCTGAGGGCATTTCTCGTGTGAATTACGTCGTATGAATTTCCATGGGAGGCGTACAATTAATCAACTACACATTGTCGTTACCGGAACAGGTTAATACACACCGTATACGTGCATGGTTGATAAGAATGTTTATATTTTAGGACCCAGTGGTGCGCATTATAAGCTACTATACCGTATATTGTATTATTAAATAATGCGATGTTGATGTATACGATATGTTGAAAATAATTTCTAGGTCGATATAGTCCAATATAACATTGAGGTTGTAATATCTCTCGCTTTTTCGCCACAGAAATAAATTATGAACACCGCTTTAACTGTATCGTCCAAAAACCAAAAAAACAATGTTATGTTCTCTACTTTGTATGGCCTACAATTGACAAAAGATCTGAATGGCTTATATATACATTCCATGGCATACAAATATCCCATTGTCTTTAATATTCGAATACTGCTGAACAGCACAGGGTATAGACGACTTATACTACACAGGTCATGATTACTGCTACAACAAGAAGCAGTGGCATAGCCAAGGGGGGGGGGGGTTCACCCCCTCCATGACCCAAGTGACAAATTGATGTTCAGTGGAAATTTGACTGCTGTTTTTTTCACAAACATTGCACCATTTTGCGTCTTCGGTCCCGTGAATTGCATTTTTTCGCTGAAGGGGAGGGGGGCAACCACCTCCCCTCAGACCCCCCCCCCCAAGACAAATCTCTCGCTACGCGGCTGGCGCCAAACAAGACGCAATTTGTTGTTAAGGTGTGGAAAGTACAGCATATAATGACTAAACGAGGGACATTTATGGCTGATAAGAATTAAATGTATTTAGCAGGTGTGTCGAATCGCGTTGATGTGAAAAACGGTTGGACTAAGACTAAGCATTCTTTTACTATGAACTGTATATGGTCTGACAGTAATATATCGCGAAACGCAGAAGCTTTGATTTGGCTTATGCCGGAAATTATACAGAACTCACACGAAACATTGATGTGTACAGATGGTCTATTTTTACTATATACCACTCGAGCGATCGCGTAGAATAATGTGTTGGGTCAATTATGACGGGGGGAACCATTTGCCCTGGATTTGATTTACGCGGATATATACCAAATTATACCGCTATTGACCGTATAGTACGATTAGAATTTCAGCAACGTTCGTGGTATGTATCCATTTGCTTTAGGCAAAAATGCGTGTGAGGCGACCGGTGGAAACAATTTGGCCCAAATACTCTCCAAACTCGCTATTTGCGAAGCCTTATGTCTATTCAGTGAAATGAAAATCACGCCTCCAGTTCAGCGACAGCACGTATGAAAAAAAAAAAACTTGGTGCGCGCCGCGCCATTCCGCGAAATTATAATAAAACTTCATAATTGTAACCATTGGACAATACATGTAGGTTAAAAGCAAACAACTCTAGCCAGTAGGCTAGAAATTGGCCAGACTGGTCAGCTCATTTGTTGTGATTACATGGGACTTCGACCATTCATGAATTTCATGGGGGGGGGGGGTCTATGAAAATCACTTGGCCAGAATGGTATACATTTAATTAAGACGCTATTGATTTCCAAGAAGAATATACCACTTCTAACGATTAATTAGGATAACATTCAAAACGAATCCACACGGCCCCTGGCTGTCGAGCTTACACATCCTCACTACCCCACCCACACCCCTCCCCCCTCCCGGGCACAATCTGATTGATATGCCTATTAATTAGGCCTACTTTTGGCAGGTGGAAATTCGCACCGTTGCAATTCATTGACCTTCCTACTACAAAACCGTTTTTCCCCAATCAGTAAATGGTTCATTCATAAAGGTGTAAACTTCAGTTTGTAAAGATATTCATGATATAATAACCGTCTCGCATCTGTTATAATGAATCTTTTCAACTTTAGTAATTGTTCGGAGAGCCTGTTGGCTCCCATTTCGCGCCTAGGAAAGACAACAACATATGCAGCATATAGGAATTAAAGTAACACATATCGTCGTCAACACCAAGAGTGAGTGAAGCACTCCGCAGAGCACAACAACACATCAACTGTGCAAGAGTTCCAACCGCACAAAAGGGTTCGAATTTTCCGCTTCGCCTAACAAGATTGCAAGAAATGTATTGCAGCGTGGATAAGTCCTACCAGGCCAACGCCGTTGTACTTTTTGTCCAATGGGTTGGAAGGCAATCCTTGCTCACAGTCTTGTGAAACCGTGATCGTAATGTACACATAATGAAAGACACTGACTCAAACGGTGTCGTTTGTAATGAGAACATTGGCTGGTCTTGGTGCACGGGTTTATTTACAAAGCGAAAATAATTAGCGACAGCTTTAAGATAACATCTATACAAGACCTAAATCGATTCTATAGCATAGGTGCGCTGTGGTTATAGAAGCATTCACTGGGGCGCGTTGTATAGTATACACTATACGGTATATGTTCAGGCACCATGTGTATATCGTTGAACCTGTGGAAAGTACACAATACTGCACAGAGATGGTCTGCACATAATGATTTCTCTATTTCACCCCGATATGAATGACAACATTCATGTTAGAGCTGGGCGACGCATGGAGGGGGGGGGGGGGGGGTTGGCAGGCCCACCTCCATTGGCTTGACAATATAAAACTGGGAATTGGGTAAACTGTATACGCACCTTATGTATGACAGACTGGAGCAATGCCTCCAATTGAGGTGATAAATATGATAACCTACGCGTACGGGAGCTCTCTGCGTTCGAACCGCCAAGGTAAGGGAGCTGATTGCGTTCATGCTCACATCCGTGAACATTGTTTTGTATCAAGGTACCTGAATGCCTTCTCACACGGTAATGGATGAGGCGATACCTTTGAAATACTGTGAAGGGGGAATTTGGTTTCGTGAACGCTTTGCGCAACTTGACAGGGGTACATGGGATCACGCAAGTCCTCTGTTGGGGTCCACGGGCGAAGCCACTTGAAGCCAAGCTATATGCTGCACTATAGACACCTCCGATCATCCATTTTGTGGTGTATTTTAACAGTGAACATTTTCGTCGAATATTACGAAAAACGACTACAACTATCACCCCCTCCACATCCGTAATCGCCGCCCATGTCACCTGGTCATCGGTGACTTGATAGAACCATGCCCAGATGTGCAACGTCCCCCCCCCCCACACACAATATTTCCTTAAACACCCCAGGCTGTCAGCCTTCTGATGTGACACCTCTATCCGCCACCTCGCAGGTCCCCATTTACATGCCCGGGTATAGAGAAGGGGAACCGAGGGCCTTGCCTTGCCCAATGATACAACTCAATGACCTAGCCAGGACTCGAGGCAGTGTTCCTTGAATCACGAGACATTAACCACTCTGCCATCACACCCCCATCATAAATACAAAGTCACAAAGACATCAAGCTAAACAATTCACGCAAAGGGGTAAAAAAAAGCCACTGTAAGGCACACAAAGGACATATACCAATGTGAGATTAGCCATTTCTTATTGACCAAAGGCTCTTAGGACAACGAAACAGACAGGTGTGCAATTATTGATCGCAAACTTCGGTGCTCCCTAGACCGCCAAGTTACTGAGAGTGACGTGAGGGTACCCCTTTCTTTGATCATGTTTTTTTTTCTTCTTTTTTTCCATTTTTCTGTTGCCTCTTAAGACCGTCTAGGCATAGTTCTAAGCCATCACCCACATACACCATATTATTCCTCTGTATATTTCCTAATCATATATGCCGAGATGGTAACAAAATGTTACATTTGTCATTTGTAATTGCAAATTGAACATGAAACCAGTTAGAGTAGCACTCCCACGCGTTACACAATACGATTAGTTTGGATTGGAAGACGTTTTTCAGAGAATAAAAGGCGCCTTACTCGAATGATAATAAGCCACTCGCGAACAGCAACGCCCATATATTTTTAGTTTGGATATCGTACTAGAGCAAATTATTTCACACGTCACATCAAACAACATCAGCAATGATATTCCACGTTCCAACAGCGGTATACTGACTGTAGCAAACCCTTAGAATGATCATTTCTGCTGCCAAAATTTGTCGCTACAAGCTCTCCACACTGCCAAAACTCACCAACACCGCCAACTTGTAATTCGAAACGAACACTCAAAGAAAGAGAACAAGCCGACATGTACTTCTTGTGCGACCATTTTACAGTATCACTTTTCTCTCGAGGCCGATATTTTTGGTTCTTATTCGTGTTTGGTAGTCTTCCTTTGATGAAGCCTGACTAACACGGTTATATATTTAGAGTCTACAATCCCAGTACATATATTACTCAAAGAATCTCCTTTCCTACTAAAGTAATCAGAGTCATCCTAGTCAATACTGAGGAGAGAGTAAAAAAATAGAGACAGCTATTTCAAACGGGAGATATGGATGCTTCCTCGCCTTAAATAATTTCTGTCATAGCAGTAAATTGCCTTGGGGAACCCGCGGAATCATTAGCATAACGATGTACATTAAGCAACGGTGCTTCAGACGGAATGGGCACGACCCTGGGCGATTTTCGATGCTGGAACACGAACATCCGTAGATCTCTAGTCTTCAGGTACAAGTTAGAGCGATTTGACATGACGGACTTAAAGGAGTCGAATTGAACTCCGAAGATTGCTTGTCATGATTACATTGGAAGAAGGCAAAAATGGCGGTAAAACGCAGCGGTGTGTGATAAGATATCATTGCCATGTGTGACGTCCACTGGCAAAATTGGAACATACAGAAGACGAAACAAGTGTTATTTTTATTGAAGAAGTTGATCTTTCCATTTGGCAAATACTTCTAAACTATACAAATATAAATATATATAAATATTTTCTCCTCAAACTGACAGAATCAGTCACATTAGTAAGGAAGGTGTTCCATATTTGCTTGGGTGTAGCATATACATCTACATTATATGAGAAGGGCATGTCGACATAAGTGCATGTATAAACATGAGAATGGCATGTAAACATGAGGAGGGCATTTGAGCATGAGAAGGACATGTGAACATGACATGTACATGAGATCATGAACATGATACGGACAAGAACAATTTCGCTTTAAACGTTGGTGAAAAGTTTCTGAAAAACTTATTTTTGGGGCCAGATCCTAAACTTATCTAGTAGCCAAAATGGTTAACTATATAAAAAATAAAATATATAAATAAAATATATATATCTTACTCTCACTCGAACAGTCGAATACGTTGTAAGAAACGTGCTAAAATTTGTCAGCTGATGCGAATCACAAAGTTCATAAATATGTTGTGATAATTAGGGGGGGGGGTCTATCATTGATGCTAGAAGACTGATAACCAAATATATATTCCTTCTGATAATTAATTGTTATTGTTTTTCATCACATTACAGAATAGCATTACTAACGTGGTCATTGATTTACAATACCAAACACACACTATGTTCCGATTTCAATCAATAGATACCTTCTGCTGTGTCTGCACAACCATCAAAACAAATATAAACAGTTATGATATATTATTATGATATAGGTATTTAAATACAATTCCCTAAGTGCCCTAATAGTAAATTTCATAACCATTTTTTTCGTCACAGACTGGGAGCTCGACTTATCCACTATACACAATCTGCACAACGTTGATTATAAGGAGATTCGTTGCATAAATTTAGTTCGAACGGGTACATCACAAACAACACAACTTTCGACTATGTAAATACGGCCCATTTTCGTCACCATTTTTTTGTCTTAACTTCCAAGTTCAGCCTTGTGGATTTACATAATCAAATCAGGCCGGTAAACTCTATAAAGCGTGGAGAGTCATCTATCACACCTCATCGAGACAGGAAAGCGTCGCTTTCAATTTTCTTTCCGAAAAAGGAAGTGAGATGAGCATCCTAATGTCTCATTACCTATTTCGCTACGGGGGGAAACTTCCATTCGTATTTCATTTTGGGAAGGTCATTTCCGGCTGGTCATTCTTCTTCTCATTCTGCTCCGACGAGAGATAAATTATATGATTTAGTTTTGACGGTTATCGCGATGAGTTTAACCTGGTCATACTGTCAAAGAAGTAATCAAGACGGAGAGGGTTTACGATGTACCAACGCAAAACGGACCGCTATACTGTACCTGCAGATTAATCGATCAGAGCCGATCGATTACCGTTCATCAGCCCAACTACTCATAGTCACGACGGTTGTAGCGTAGGAGGATGTCCAGAAATTGGGATGTATGTCAAATAAAATCGATGTGAAATTTTATTAAATATATCAGATTACTGTTAAGCTTGGTTGCATTGAAAAAAAATACCTTCATATATATATACGGCCATTTGCTATTTAACTGTATTTAGATGGCATACTATTAACGGGAATCAGATTTAGAATTGGTTAAAATATCGCCAAGACAAAAAACTTTCGCCATTTTTTGGCATTATATATATATAGATATATTATTCTTAGTAATTCTTAAGTGTACCCACGTACAAGCACCATCTTAACTAATGGTGAAAAGGAGAGACACTCCTCAATCCAAGTAATCTTGCCGCTAAGCCATCGAAAGGACCCAAGAGACAGGAAGAGTTGGAACACCCGTGGCAACTACATCTACTATAGATCATTTCCATCTCGGTGATATTATTTCTGAATTGCCAAGCTAAGCTATGCCCTTCGCAAAGATTGATATTCATTTTATTAAGATAAATTGGGATACTTTTGTACTGTATAATGCTACAACTGGTATGCATCATCTTTCATGGAAAAAGATAATACGACCAAACATGCTTATATTGTTTTTTTTTTCTCTTTAACTCAAGTACGGTCATCAATGTGAATATGTGACCCATTAATTAAAGTCAGATTTGCAATATATCCCTATAAAGGGGTATTATACACGCGTTGTATATGATATACGAGATACGAATAACCTCGCCTATTTGATTGCCCCCCCCCCCCTGTTGTCCACACAGCGTTAACATCTCAAACCCACCAAAATTGTATCTAGATATTGAAAGCCGTGTATGAACCTTTTCAGCATATCCGCCCAAACTGTTTGTATTGTCAAGCAGGTTTTGAGGAATTCCATATATACAATATGCCCGTTCCGTGAAACAATATAGATAGATGTTGTACCACAATATACGAAGTACTGAAAATATTAATCAAAGTGTTTTATCAGGGGAAAAAATCCAGTTCCCTCCTTCGGGAATTGCTAGCAAGGTATCACTTTATGTATATGGGAAAACCAAAGCGTAATGCACGCATCTTTCAATTTTAATATCATCCAACAACACTTTGGCGTTAAGATATGAAATCAGGAGAAGGCAAGAGTTTTCCCTTTCCATTACAAATGCACCTTTAATTCATCTAGCAGACTCTACCAATGTATTTGGGATCAGAGTCAGGAAATCCTATCCGTGCTTACCTGCCCGTCGTTATTGAGGAAAACGGAGAGGCCTGCGAGTGATAAACGTGAAAAAAATTCTCCTCAAGAGGCCGTGGAAATGTTGAAGGGTTCTGGTTACATGGGTAAGACAATTTTATATATAAACCAGAAGATATGATGTCTATTCAGATGGTCAAATCTATTCACGACCGATTTTCCCATAACACAGTGGTATAACAGCTTATTAATCGACTGATTCGGAAATGCCCAGCATTTGAAATGAATTTGCGGTTTCTAATCCAGCAGTTTGAATTTGGGCCTTGTGATGCATTTTTTCCATAACGCGTTAGTATTGCAAAGGCCCTCGGATTTCAACTGTGTTGGAATCAGATGATATATATCATGTGAAGTAACTTCAGTGATTTAACTTTCATGCCCATTAAGCAATTAACGATTCGCTTACTAGAGTCTTGTACAACAATTACACGAGGAATCATGGAGTACGTGGCATTCATATGTTTGGTAGCAAGAAGCTCGACTTAGACGTGTCAAAACCATTTCTAAAATTAATAGGGTGTCTTGCCAGCAAGTTACATACACGTGTTTAAAACATCACTGTCTCTTTGGGCAAACTTACTAGCTTGCCCAAAGTAGGGAAGACAGAGTCCCATGCGTGAACCATGCATGATGTTATGCTATAACAAATAACTCCTTAGGTACAGTCCTGAATTTCTGTTTAACATAGCAGAAGTGTTACATAGCTTACAATGCCTTCTTGCATCATAGGATGCGAACCGATCAAGTTCCGGCAATGGTACTGTAGCTTTCCGGAATTCATGATCACGACGTGCTATATCTAATGGTTGACGACTGTACAGCTACAGAGCGGGTTATGTAGGCAGTGACGTCGCCAGACATTTTAAGGTAGAGGGTTCAATGGAACACATTATTTTAGTGGGGGTGGGGCACCAGGGAAGTCCAACACCACTCATCTCAATTTTAAGAGACTTGAGCAACCACCCCCTCCCCGGAAACGCCGATGCAAACGTAGAATCATATTCAAGGGACACAAGATTTGGCTATGCATTACAGTTGTGCTCATCATCATCTTATATCATAGTATAACAAAATCGTCATTGAATTTCAATAAATTGTGATTGACACAGTGAGGTCCTAGATAATCTCAGACTTGCAAGATGAGTCGTTCTTTATTAGATGAATTAGATACATTATACGTTTATTTAAAACCATATTTATATTTTTAGACCTTGTATTGCTTTTCATGAATTGCCAATAAAATGAACAAATATGATATTAGCTGCTAAGCGTGATTACACAATGATTACAGCTAGAAGGCTTGAAGCTTTTACTACAGATTCTAAATAAATGTTGGTGTGTTTATATTACCAAAACAACTTTTTTTTTTTAAAAAGGCACACTTCTGAACGCAAGAAATTAAATCACCAACCCGTCAAGCATAGGGATAGGAATGGCTATCCAATACGCGAGGGGTGTTTGGAATGACGCCTACATGAATATTCAATCTTAACTGATCCTCAACACTGTAAAAAGATGGTAAAATGCCTAAACCGATAAGCCCTGGAAAAGAATTGACAGAATAGAGTTATAGGAAGCCAGCATTTGGAAATATGTTGTCTAATCTAGAAGAGGGGCCCGAAAGGGCGAATTTATCAGATTTTAGGCCTTTCTCAAACAAATTATTAATATATCATTTTAACACTCTCTGGAATAGGATTGAGATATTTTTCGAATTAACTCGGGTCCCTGTCTGTTATGATACTCGTGATATGGCAAAATTATCTATCAATAGTATCCTTCCAGGGCCCCAAGAGTGGCAACCCGGCCTCCAACAGTAAGATTGGATCACCTGCATCAACAACAATACAATAATATTTGTAAGGAAAGTGTTTTTTTTTAAGTAGGAATTGCGGCTTTCAACAATATTACAACTTTATTCCATTTTTCCTTGGTAAGAAACACCCCATCCAGTAGCGTTGCCCCACTTTTACAAAATGTACTAAATAACGATAACGCATGTGTTCTTGTCGGTGACTTTGTTACTTAACATAACACACCCATGTGAAACTATCTTGTTGTTGTTGTTTTTTTTCTTCTAAATGCCGTTTCCTTCTTTAAATTTATGTTTTTGCAATATTCGATTCCGCCATCATCAGCATTCACATACCCCACAGAACATTAAAACATTTCTCAAGTGGTAACCAATAACCAACCGCGTTGATCTTACGCATGATACACAATTACTTCTGTGTTATGTGAGTATACTTGATGGTTTTTCAAAAGGCCGAGCGAGGTAAGGTGCACTTTTAATAAGTCAAATTTAAACAAACTTTCTACCGCAACCCTGGAACAGGGTTGCCCGGAATCGGAGGAACAGAACACAATCCGCTCTCCGTGGAATTCATTTGAACACTTCGATATGTATACAGAAACAGGACCTTGTTACCTATTTTGAGTAGCCTAGTAAAATGATAACGCCACCATCTATCGACTGAAAGAATTGAAAGAGCATTTGAAGGAGATGTTTGACAATAAGCCTATTCACAGTTACAAGTACGCATGCGCAAATCCGCTGTTTTGCCGTGAATCAGTGAAAACAGCAGCAAACACTCGTACATGTGTCCTATAATTATAAATTTGTTGAATCAAAACAGTTTGGTTACAAATAATTATCAGAAGGAAGCCGGGCACACAATTGGGATTTCCGTTTGTGGCATGTAAATGATGTGAAATAATTCTGATTCCTTAATTTCTTGACGAACCTGACGTATCCTACCATATGTAACCGCTTTTTTTAGTGTGTAATTATTGTGTGTAGGCCTTGTTTGTACCCTTGTTGATTACCAACAATCCGTCGCACTCAACAGCTGTGATACAGGCATAAGCTTATTTACCAGGTGGAAACCAACATGGGGATTGAATATAACATATGTGCTTCAGTAAAGCCAGCAACTAATTACCAGCATTTTGAAATTAAAATCACGGAACAGGAAATCTGCAAAATGTGTATGACATGGACGCCACCATATGCGTGTGAGCCTGAGCAATGAAACAAAAATACGTGTATATGGCATGTGGCGTGCACAGAAAGAGGTGTGATGTTTTGGGGTTGGAATGGTTCTAATAAATTGATGCAGACAAGACGCGTATAGGATATATATAACTGTTTTCGTCATGGTGCCCCTATACGAGCCACATACGTTTTGCATTTTCGTCTGATCAATAGAAAGGAAAGACGTGCTAAAGTATTGTCTTATAGGTACCATGTTATCTCTTTGTATGTGGCATACCACTAATGGCGCGTCACTTATGCGTCAAATGATCATTGGAGGCGCGCTCGATTTTAATGATCTACAAAGTCAGAAACATATGTTTCCCTTGCATGTGGCATGCCTCTAATGGCGCGTCACGTATGCGTCAAATGACCATTGGGGAGGCGCGTTCGATTTTAATCATCTACAAGGTCACAAACATCCGTTTCATTTCAAACAAATTTGATATATTCTTGCCTTTGCCAAGATCTCGTTATTGGGATGGGAACATCTAGAACATTTGTTTCTTCAAATTAATTGATTCGTATAATTTCGTCTCGTTTATTTTAGCATTTTTTCTTTAAAGAACCACTCCAAAACTTTTCACGTGTTGCTCAGAGCAATGGATCAAGCATCTATAGAGACCATTCGTTGTGAAAGTGTTTAGCAATTGAGACGTCCGTGTCTCTCTCGGGGGCAGAACCACAGCTGGGGCACACAGTTACAAAACGACTTGTACCAGTGCATGGAGTTGTAACGCGAGATAAATATTGGGTGTAGCATGCATGTGTAGCATTTGGTGTTTTTGTTACATCATTTGTATAAATGCCAGAGTGACTACTATTGGTATCCATTACATTACTGCTAGTAACTGCCAGTAACATACGGGTTACAATTCAATAAAGATATGGTTATAAGTCACAGTAAACCCGATTTAGAAAGGTCTTCTAAAAGATCCTAACATCATTTGCCTTACATAGTGAGACAAATATATCAATTCTCGCAGTTTACTATATATTTACTACATATGTATTTACAACTCACTCTTCGCTAAAACCGTGAGAAACCACAATTGTAAGCTATTCGCTCTTCTCCAGATGTAAACCAGCGCCATTAGTGGCAAGGGACGCGCCTTCGTTGATTAGCCATTAGGTCTAATGCCCTAGTCACTGCATGTGGCCAATTTGTACTAACCATCTGTACCCAGGTAATGAGGGAGATATTTAACCCAACAGGGTGAAAGCACCACGTACACATACATCCCTATATTGAACAAATTTGCCTAGATCGTTTGGTGTGATCCAAATTCTTATTTTCTGGACGGTGGGCCGAAGTTGGGAGTTGTCTTTGGAATGTCGCATTATGCAATGTGTGTAATCAACTTGAAGAAACATTCCGAAAGTCTTTCGGTAAAAGTTTTAACTATATGCCTGAATTCTGATATACACGATACGTCGAACTATCATTCTTTTTTCATGAGATATAGGGATTTGATGAAGGGGAATGGATTACAGAAAGTGAATTGATGGTCCAACCAAGGGTTCACATCAATGAATATGTGCATTGACGGTCTGACCAAGGGTTCATATCAATGAATACGTGCATTAACGGTCTGATCAAGGCTTACCATATATGAATACGTGCATCGACGGTCTAACCAAGGGTTCACATCAATGAATACGTGCATTAACGGTCTGACCAATGGTTCATATCAATGAATACGTACATCGACGGTCTGACCAAGGGTTCCCATCAATGAATACGTGCATTGACGGTCTGACCAAGGGTTCACATCAATGAATACGTGGATTAACGGTCTGACCAAGGTTTCCCATCAATGCATACGTGCATTAACGATCTGACCAAAGTTTCATATCAATGAATACGTGCATTGACGGTCTGACCAAGGGTTCACATCAATGAATACGTGCATTAACGGTCTGACCAATGGTTCATATCAATGAATACGTACATCGACG
>JAODFY010014404.1:0-19914 GCA_027580055.1 Paracaudina chilensis | reverse complement strand
AAAAAATAATTTGTGTATGAAAACTGTCAGAACATGAATAAACCCACACATTGTAGACCTACTCGTTATATTATTATGCGAAGAATATAAATGGCTGATGCGATGGATACAAATTGCTGATGCGAGGAATAAAAAAAAGCTGATACGAGGAATAAAAGCTGATGCGATCACCGAAAAGCTCATACGATGCGACAGAGCTGCTGCAACGACTTTTTGCCTATTTGGCTCAGTTTATCGAGCGTAAAACATTTTTTTTCGATTAACTCAGTTAATCGAGTGAAAAACAGTGTTTTTCGATAAACTCAGTTTATCAAGCGAAAAAATAGGCTTTTTCGAGTCGTGTTTTTCGAGTCGATAAACTGAGTTTATCGCGATAAACTTAGTTTATCCCTCGAAAAACACTGTTTTTCGAAAAACAATGTTTTTCGGTCGATAAACAGTGTTTTTCGGTCGATAAACAGTGTTTTTAGTCGAAAAACTGAGTTTATCGATTTGATAAACTGAGTTTATCGATTTGATAAACTGAGTTTATCGATTTGATAAACTGAGTTTATCGATTTGATAAACAGTGTTTTTCGAGAAACCATGTTTTTCTCGATAAGTCAACCATGTCTGGTCAGTATAAATGTATGCTTTTCAGCACTTATATATAAACACGCACTTTCAGTAAAAAAAAACTACACAATGCGCTAAACACCAACCTCATTCATTTAAAACGTCAGTAATATTCATGTTCCTTATATGTGCATCTATGTTTGATATATAGCTGGCAACATCTGTCTAATGTGTCCTTGCAAAATGTTTCTCTTAATTATTTTCAAAATCCGGACTATCTGAGAGTAAAGTATTTTGATTAATAACCCTCGCGCCGTTTTGATATTGTGTATACTGAGATGATATATCATGAGCGCTAGAATCAATTACCTAACTACGTTTACCATGGGTCTGTATCTCGTACTGCTTCTTTATGAATTGAAATTTTCATATTCGTGGTAACGATCCATCAAACTCAACTTTTAGTTATATGAAGGCCTATACGAAACAAACTGTATGTATTGAACGTTGTCATAAACACGTTTAACAAAATGACATGATCTGGCCTTAGGCTGCTAGGGATTCTTACTCCACTGGTATATATAGGGAGTACAGTTCATCTTCATCTTTCAGCGTCATTGATAAATGAAGCTAATGTTTAGAGTCGCGGTGCCGTGCAGTGATTCATCACACTCAACATAGATGACACGAATCTTCGCAATAATCTCGCCCAATAGTCCTGATGAACTAGAATTATCCGAACACAACCAAAAGGAAAAATATCGATCTATCTTCGCAATCCATCATTCATCTGGGCTTAAAGGTACTAGCAGACTTTGATCCGCAACATATGGCTTTTCAATACTAATATATATTAACTGAATTACAATAAATATGTGATTTTCAATCGTTCAGTTCATATCAAGTTCGTCACGTAAAGCAAAATAAAGTACCCCAAGACGGGTTTTTCGGGGGTTGGAAGAAACTATAGTTTGTCAAGATGGACGCGGTGGACAAATATCGTCTGCTAATTACGGTTTTTGAGAAAGTCTGTGTCCGAGCGGTAAAATAATATAATAGATTTCCAGGATGAATGACAAATGCAGAGACGAATGTGACAGTTCTTTTGATGTATATTTTAGTGATTGATGAACTAAAATAACGAATACATTAAAGATGGAGCAGTGAATAATTAGACTAACACTCAGTTAACAGCCAGCGCCTCCCCCAATAAACGTCCGACAAGGACCGCTTGGTCATTCATTAAGTCCCCGACTCAAAGGGAACTATTCCTTAACACAGTTTCCATACTCGCGCGTCAAGCGCGCACCCATGTCATTTCTTCATAGGCTAATAATTAATAAAGCTGTAATAATGACTGCGTAATAATCATCGATTGGCTCTGGCCCAAACAAATAGCTAGAGCCCAGAATATTGGCGCAATATAATAACAATTCTATGAAATCCTTTCTAGTGAGTGGACCAAGGCCAGAATATGTTAATTAGGTATGCCCGCAGGTGTCGGAGCATTGCGCACATATGCACAACATCGCTAACCAGTTTAATTTAAACCAGTTCATGTGATATCAAGACTAAAGTACATGGTCAACTTGTGGCTGAATACTTAAAGGATAAATATAACAATATATGACTGAGCACATAAAATGAATTATTAAAAACAACCACTTGCATATTACAGTGAACCCAACTAATCCACGGACAATTATTTTTTTCTTATCTCGAGAAGTAATAAATAACAACTCAACTGGAATTTCAGCAGTTAAATCAGAACAAATAAGATATAATAATTGCAACAAATTTGCTGTTCCTCACACTTTTGCTGAAGCTCACGAAGAAATACATTGTGCTAAATTAAAAGTAAATAAAATAAATTTATAGTAAAATAACGCCTTCCCGCTTTTTATAAACCATGCAGTAATCCTTTTCACGTATCCGGTTGTTTCATCTCAACGCTAGACCCTTTCTTTCCATTCACATCACTCACCATACGATGCAAAGTGTCATAGTTTACCTTTTGTGAAATTGTAACATAAACACAGACTTGCCAGTGTCTAAGGTATAATCATGTGTTTTCGACCCCCATTGCATATAGTACAAATGAACGTGAAAATAATACGGGCGACTATAGAGGACCTGAAGTGGCTGCCACTGCAAGTAAACGGTCATTAGGTAACTGAAGGAATATACGACAACTTGAACGACTTTCACCCTTGTATACTACGGTGGCGTCTGTGATCAGCTCAAAACAAGTATTGCCATAGTGGTTTGGAAATGTTTGCAGTTGGGAAATGCCACAGTCACCTTCCACCACCTGCATGTACTTGCTTAACAAATTTCAGCTGAATGTTTCGACCCTTTCGACCCTATAATTTGTTTTAATTTGAGGGTGATTTCAGTCTTGGCGATACCCGTAACTATAGTCTATAGCGGAGCATAAGTTATCATCAGTTATAGGGATAAGGATAATACAACGTTTACTTTAAAAAGTTATCAACCTTTTGTTTGTACACACAATGTAAGTGCAGTTCTCCATCAAGATGTAATTATTGATGGGATTGTTACAGCGATGTAATAAGCTCCATGATTTTTTTGCGCGTCCACATAGCGTCCACATTGATCCGAACTTAAAACTATACGAATCATATCATAGGTATCCTCAAATAAAAATCTGCCTTAGAATTTGTGGAAAAGTATCAACATTTACTTCGTCATTATACCCTATGGTGCTAAAACTTGATGATAAAAGATAAGAAAAGATTCTTCCCTAAACTAGGCAAATTGCAGATATTCCTCATCGAAATTATCATTGTCCCCTGAACATATATACAAAAGATACCTTTTAGTGGGGGAAAGGTTTCATGTATTCTTATTGGTCAATTTCATACACACGCATATGAAAAGTTTTCTTTTGCATTTTGGCGAGAAATAGTGTTCTTGATTCTGATTGGTCAATTTCATGGGCGGGGAAGTTCCTTCCCAATAAAATCTACAGATGTGTTTGTTTTCTACTAGGCTACAAGCAGATATAGCCAAAGAAATTGTAGTATAGAAAATTATAGTATAGATAAAGTTATGGGCACGAACATGTTCCCTCCTTGTTTTTCTCCTTCTACTTCTACGTCTACTTCTCCTTCTTCTCTTCCTTCCCCTTCTCTCCCTTTCTTCTCGTGCTTCTCTTTCGTTTCCTCCTCTTCCTCCTTCTATTCCTCCTTCACCTTGTCCTTTTCTTTCTGCTCCTTCTATTCCTTCCCATTCTCTTTTTATTCTCATTATTCTCCTCTCCCTCCGCTTCATAGTCCTCTTAACCTTGTCCTCCTTCTCTTTCTGGCTCCTTCTCTTCCTTCCCCACTCTTCCTTCCCCTCTCCTTTTCTCGTGCTTCTCCTCCTCTTTTTTCTCCCCTCCTCCTCCGCCTCCTCCTTCCTTCTTCTACTCCTACTTCTTGTTTCTTCTTCTTCTCCTCCTCCTTATTCTTAAGTTAATTATAATACCGAGTTTAAGACGCCATTTATGGCAAAGTGGTAAGGGTCCGCGTCTCCCAGCCATGAGGTCGTGGGTTCGAATGCCAGCTCCGATATGAAAATTGTCGTCTAGTTTTCTGGATTGTAGTCTCTCCTATCTGCTCTTCCTCAATCATAGACGTTAAAAAAATTGTGCTTTGTCGTATGAGACTGGCATTGCCGGCTTGGCGTCTATGCTCCGGAAGGAGCTCGCCGAGTTCCCGCAAGGGAGGATTAAATAAAACAAACAAACATAATTACGTTTTACATCATTTACACCATTACGTTTTACATGATACTAGACAGACCCAGCACGAACTGGTGCAATTGAAAATGCAGCTGAAAATGCGTGCCGTATAAAGATTTACATAGTACAAAGTATGCATTGTATTATGTTTGGTTACTATGTAAACAAATATTGTGTTTCTTTCCGTCGGTTGGCTGCCGATCATGGATATATGGGCGTTATCGAAACATTCAAAAATTTGTCGACTGTTTCACCTGCTCTTTTTCATCAAAGTTCATGTAATTTGGGGGGCAAATATACTTGATTTATCCATTTGGGGTTGTAGAATAGGACACCTAAATTTAGCAGAAATTTAGGACTCTAAATTTAGTCTCGACTGTTGATTTACCAGCGAAAGTCACCGAAATGCAGTTTATTCCTTAATTAGGAAAGAACTTAGTTCCTCGTCACAATGGAGACACCAATGATATAACAAGGTAGTAGGTACAGATGTCGTCAGGCAAGCCGACGGTTGTTTATCTAATGTATCGATACGTCTGTTAGAATCAATCAAATTTTGAAACAGTTTCGCGCTCGTTTCTGTATTATCATAAATTTCAAGCATGGCTAAGATACCTTAATAAACATGGGCAAAATCATGGCATTATCATGTTCAAATAATTTTGTTTAACATATTTGCCGAGAAAATAACATTCGAGGGAGAGACAGTTTCCTCCTGTAATCCATGTAAATAAAACTATACTAACTCTAAAACTTCACCAGTTATTATCATGTATTTTGTTGTTTAATGTTTATGTTAGGCGAGATATAGGAATCTTAAACAACATATTTGACGTTGATTTCTTGAAGAGCATTGTATATGGTGTGGTAGAGGACAGATTGGGTCACACGGCCGCACAGTTACACTTTGGGCAGCAGAGAAAAATAAAAAGACTGGCCTTCGATCGAGGCTTTTGGATATGATATACTACAACACGGCTTTACATTGCATTTTCCCATCTATTTCTTAACTCATCGGGGACTGTGATATGATCCATAGGTTATGGTGATATGATCAAGAGATGAGTGAGGTCAGCTAAAAGCAAACATTGACTTTCAATCGATTGTAATGTGTCTCAGTTCTGTTGTTATGTTCCGCTGAAATGTTTGCCGTCCACCCTCTAAACCATAAACTATTTTTTCTTTATACATTTGTTTTATTGCAGGTAGTTGAATTCATCCACACAAGAGGATTTTTTTTACCAAATCCTAGAACGATAGCCTGACAGAAATGGAAAGCTCGACGGCGTTCTTTAACGCCACCATAGAGGGCGTCACTGAGGAAATGCCATCAACCAACACCCTCTCCTCGTCCGTTTTGTATTCGTTCCTCTACGGGGCTCTCTGCATCGCCGTCATCTTCGGCAACACCCTCGTCCTCATGGCGGTGTACTACGAAAACTCCCTACGGTCGCCGACGCACTACTTCATCGCCAATTTGGCCTGTGCCGATCTTCTCCTCGGGACACTGGTTCTGCCGCTAAGCGGGGTCTACGAGGCCACCGGGCGGTGGCACTTCGGGCACATCATTTGCGACGTGTGGGCGGCTACGGACGTTCTCTGCTGTACGGCATCGATCATCAGCCTTTGCGTCATAAGCATAGATCGATATATCGGGGTGACCCGGCCCCTGCAGCACAAACTGATAATGACCTCGCGGCGGTCCTGCTGGCTGATATTTTTCGTCTGGGTTGTTTCTTTCTTGATCGCGGTCGGCCCCCTGTTCGGTTGGCGTCCGCCCAAGGACGATCCCTCACAGTGCCCGCTTTCAAATCAGATCGATTACGTGTTCTTCTCCGTCACGGGGTCATTCTATATCCCTACCTTGGTCATTGTCATATTGTACGTTAGGATCTACAGGGCGGTCTCCAAAGAATCGAAAAAACTCAGAACGTTCGATAGGGAGGGAAGCACGTGCGACAGCCAAAGACGGTTATCACTGAGGGTACACACGGGCGCGGAAAATAACAACTCGTTTTCGAGCCAGGTAGGCTATTTGAAATAATTCTATACTAAGTTAACTTTTGGAGGTGATACATCGTCTCAATGTTATTGGGATACGTACGATTAATTTAAATAAACACGTTGACGTCCTCTTTCCTCTACCCATCTCTGGCAGTATACATTAGAATGTTAATTTGTGGAAAAGAATCGTGGGACACTACGAGACACTACGAGATTATTTTTAATGGGTTTTAGCGGTTTTCAGAAGCTTATTTGTTTAAAGTTTTGTCATAAACGCATCGAGAAATGGGATTTGGTTTATTATTATCGGAGTTAAAAGCTGGATAGATACGACTTAGATATATAAAAATATAAAAGCCCCTTAGCTATCAACCGTCCAAATCTATTCCAATTTCCATTTGATCATTAGGAGGCTGACATGGTACTTATAACCAGTATTTGAGTGTTAGGTTTTGGATTTTTTCCTTCTTATAAGTTCAGTAAAACGAGTATAATTTACATTGTGATGTCATTTAAATTATCAGTGAGGACTTAAGTTAGGACAAGCCATCAAGGCTTAGGGCTAGTAGTAGATTCAGGTACATCTTGTTTAGGCGTATTGGTGATTGGTTTGGGTGCTTGAGTATTGTTGATGGCTTCGTCTGTGTATAAGGCCTTAAGTCGGTCAATATGGTGACCGTGTTTAATTTGCCATTGTAGTTCAAGATGAAATATTTGGGATGGCGTTCTAATAAAACGTTGTAAGGTGGTTGAAGTGGTTAACGAACTTCGTCTCTCGATACTGACCAGGACATGTGTGCACTTTTCCAAGTCTTTGTCTCTGGTAACTTGGTCTAGTATGTGCGACAAAACTAGCTGGGTCTAATGCGGGGCTATCTGGCGAATGTACGATGCCATCTAGAGGTCAGTATAATTAGTGTTCGCCGATTTTAGCGGGCGGTGAAATCTTTCGATTAATCCATTGACTGAAGGATGGTATGCAGTCGTCCTAATTTTGTTGTTCTCTGTTGGCTTAGGCCTATTGTGTATGAATAGGGAAGGTTCAAATTGTGGACCTCTGTCCATGATGACATATGTGGGGACACCGAACATGGCTATCTAACCGTGTAGCCTTGGCTACAGTTTCAGCAGTGTCAGTAATGGGTATGGCAGTTGGCCAACGTGTGTACTATCAATAGCAGCATGTATGAGTATTAGCTGGTGTTAAAGGACCAACTAGATCAACGTGAATGTGAAAAATCTCGTGTCTGATGTGGCGAAAGTACCTCATGTGTCACATTATGTCTATGCACTTGGCTTGCTGATATGAGAGACATGATTTCCCCCAATTTCTGATATATTTGCTCTTGAGTGGCTCTTGAGTGGCTTCAATGATATGTCTGTCTTGGACAACAATAACAACGAGGTACATCTACTAATCATGGAGCATCTAACAGTTGAATGTGACAATAATTCAATATTTATAACTCTCATTCTCAAGATATTGTCTTCACAAGCTATTTTGAGCGATTTAGCATTAAGGCCCCGCACACTCATGAATATTAATTAGATGAAATGTAACTGTCTTGGGATAAGATCACAAATTCTGTCAGATGCTGAATTAAAGCAATAATCGTGCAGTGTTTGAGCCCTGAGAAGTACCCTTCTTTCACGAAAATGTGATTTTGTCATTCGTTTCCCTTGTTAGTTGTGATTATTTAAAATACTCCCTGGATATTTCACTTTGAAAATCGCCCTATTTGCGAAGAAATTAAGCCATAACTGTCTTGATATCACCTACCGAGGCGGTATATATATCATTCATCTTTTTTGGAGACTATCGGTATAAGTTCTGTTGCAAATTATGAATGTTTCATACATTGTTACACTTATATGTGCATTGTGATGTGGTATATAATGATGACAAAATGGTTAAAAATAAACACTGATTATTGCTTAAAATATAAATGTATTTCAAAAGTCTTTCAATATCTCAACAACATTAAAAAGTTGTTGTGATGGGACTTTTAACATTGTCTTTATTTATCAGAGAATTGTGATATTTGCCTGGACATTTCCTTTAAATGTACCCCACAGAATGATATGCCACATAAGAGATTAGTGAGTCAGTAACGCGCATGCACCTTGAATTAATTGTACGCCTCCCGAGATGACAAGCCATCATTACATATCATGCAAGGCGCTTGTAAGGTTATTCTTCGGAAACCCCTCTTATATGGATGCACGATTGAACCTGCCTCCAGTGAAATAACTTATTTAACTGATTAATTAAAAAAAAAAAAATAAGAGTTCAAATAGAGGGCGAACTACGGCTTTCTTATTAAACTCTAATGGGCAACACGAACAAATTTGCTCGTTTAGTTATCGTTGAAACGGCGGTCGGAAACAAAAACTTTGAAAATGAATCGCGAATCTTAATTGGTTCTCCTTTTAACTCGCCCGTAGAGCAGGTCTATATAGGCTAATTAACTTCAAGAATAACCTGATTATCTATAACGTATTTTCTTTTTTGTTCTGTCCAATAATATTACTGACATTAATTGAAGTATAATTAACTCTGGAATTTGCTTCGGGGAAGCGTTGCGAAGCGCCATCCATCAGTCTATGCAAGTCTCTATATATCCGCGGTTTGGATTACATACGCGAAACGCAAAAATGTTAATGGCGGCCAAAGGTATATGATACCCCAATAGCCACAAGCAGGTTAATTTTACATGAAACCGCTCTATCCATATGACTCCCCTCCCCATTCCACCATGGTCATATAATAATGGTTTTATTAAACAATAAAAACTATATGCACTAAAAGCTATATATCGAGTTGAAAAAAACATATATGGGACCTGTAGTTTTCTGGGTAACTATGGCCTACCAGTGGGATACTATACGTGACTGGTGGATACAGCATATGACATCAAATCACTTTAAATCGCGCGTTTTATATTGTTGTTTTTTTCAGTCCCAGCACAGTAGCGGAAGTGAATCTCATTCCATGCGGCGTAGTCGCCAGTCGAGACAGCTGTCGCAGAGACGAGCAATTACTTTCAAACGAGAGAAGAAGGTCGCCAAGGTCCTAGGGATCGTCGTCGGGGCGTTCATCCTCTGCTGGTTCCCATTCTTCTTCCTCTTACCGCTCAGTAAGTTACGGCCAAATGTTACGTGAAACAGAAATACAAAGGGCACCCAAAGCACATATTCTCGAATCTTCTGCCGATATAAAATGTTGCTTAAAATGTTATGTTTATTCCTCAAAAATAAAGAAATGCTGATTACGCAATATATATTGCGTAATCAGCATTTCTTTATTTTTGAGGAATAAACATAACATTTTAAGCAACATTTTATATCGGCAGAAGATTCGAGAATATGTGCTTTGGGTGCCCTTTGTATTTCTGTTTCACGTAACATTTGGCCGTAACTTACTGAGCGGTAAGAGGAAGAAGAATGGGAACCAGCAGAGGATGAACGCCCCGACGACGATCCCTAGGACCTTGGCGACCTTCTTCTCTCGTTTGAAAGTAATTGCTCGTCTCTGCGACAGCTGTCTCGACTGGCGACTACGCCGCATGGAATGAGATTCACTTCCGCTACTGTGCTGGGACTGAAAAAAACAACAATATAAAACGCGCGATTTAAAGTGATTTGATGTCATATGCTGTATCCACCAGTCACGTATAGTATCCCACTGGTAGGCCATAGTTACCCAGAAAACTACAGGTCCCATATATGTTTTTTTCAACTCGATATATAGCTTTTAGTGCATATAGTTTTTATTGTTTAATAAAACCATTATTATATGACCATGGTGGAATGGGGAGGGGAGTCATATGGATAGAGCGGTTTCATGTAAAATTAACCTGCTTGTGGCTATTGGGGTATCATATACCTTTGGCCGCCATTAACATTTTTGCGTTTCGCGTATGTAATCCAAACCGCGGATATATAGAGACTTGCATAGACTGATGGATGGCGCTTCGCAACGCTTCCCCGAAGCAAATTCCAGAGTTAATTATACTTCAATTAATGTCAGTAATATTATTGGACAGAACAAAAAAGAAAATACGTTATAGATAATCAGGTTATTCTTGAAGTTAATTAGCCTATATAGACCTGCTCTACGGGCGAGTTAAAAGGAGAACCAATTAAGATTCGCGATTCATTTTCAAAGTTTTTGTTTCCGACCGCCGTTTCAACGATAACTAAACGAGCAAATTTGTTCGTGTTGCCCATTAGAGTTTAATAAGAAAGCCGTAGTTCGCCCTCTATTTGAACTCTTATTTTTTTTTTTTTAATTAATCAGTTAAATAAGTTATTTCACTGGAGGCAGGTTCAATCGTGCATCCATATAAGAGGGGTTTCCGAAGAATAACCTTACAAGCGCCTTGCATGATATGTAATGATGGCTTGTCATCTCGGGAGGCGTACAATTAATTCAAGGTGCATGCGCGTTACTGACTCACTAATCTCTTATGTGGCATATCATTCTGTGGGGTACATTTAAAGGAAATGTCCAGGCAAATATCACAATTCTCTGATAAATAAAGACAATGTTAAAAGTCCCATCACAACAACTTTTTAATGTTGTTGAGATATTGAAAGACTTTTGAAATACATTTATATTTTAAGCAATAATCAGTGTTTATTTTTAACCATTTTGTCATCATTATATACCACATCACAATGCACATATAAGTGTAACAATGTATGAAACATTCATAATTTGCAACAGAACTTATACCGATAGTCTCCAAAAAAGATGAATGATATATATACCGCCTCGGTAGGTGATATCAAGACAGTTATGGCTTAATTTCTTCGCAAATAGGGCGATTTTCAAAGTGAAATATCCAGGGAGTATTTTAAATAATCACAACTAACAAGGGAAACGAATGACAAAATCACATTTTCGTGAAAGAAGGGTACTTCTCAGGGCTCAAACACTGCACGATTATTGCTTTAATTCAGCATCTGACAGAATTTGTGATCTTATCCCAAGACAGTTACATTTCATCTAATTAATATTCATGAGTGTGCGGGGCCTTAATGCTAAATCGCTCAAAATAGCTTGTGAAGACAATATCTTGAGAATGAGAGTTATAAATATTGAATTATTGTCACATTCAACTGTTAGATGCTCCATGATTAGTAGATGTACCTCGTTGTTATTGTTGTCCAAGACAGACATATCATTGAAGCCACTCAAGAGCCACTCAAGAGCAAATATATCAGAAATTGGGGGAAATCATGTCTCTCATATCAGCAAGCCAAGTGCATAGACATAATGTGACACATGAGGTACTTTCGCCACATCAGACACGAGATTTTTCACATTCACGTTGATCTAGTTGGTCCTTTAACACCAGCTAATACTCATACATGCTGCTATTGATAGTACACACGTTGGCCAACTGCCATACCCATTACTGACACTGCTGAAACTGTAGCCAAGGCTACACGGTTAGATAGCCATGTTCGGTGTCCCCACATATGTCATCATGGACAGAGGTCCACAATTTGAACCTTCCCTATTCATACACAATAGGCCTAAGCCAACAGAGAACAACAAAATTAGGACGACTGCATACCATCCTTCAGTCAATGGATTAATCGAAAGATTTCACCGCCCGCTAAAATCGGCGAACACTAATTATACTGACCTCTAGATGGCATCGTACATTCGCCAGATAGCCCCGCATTAGACCCAGCTAGTTTTGTCGCACATACTAGACCAAGTTACCAGAGACAAAGACTTGGAAAAGTGCACACATGTCCTGGTCAGTATCGAGAGACGAAGTTCGTTAACCACTTCAACCACCTTACAACGTTTTATTAGAACGCCATCCCAAATATTTCATCTTGAACTACAATGGCAAATTAAACACGGTCACCATATTGACCGACTTAAGGCCTTATACACAGACGAAGCCATCAACAATACTCAAGCACCCAAACCAATCACCAATACGCCTAAACAAGATGTACCTGAATCTACTACTAGCCCTAAGCCTTGATGGCTTGTCCTAACTTAAGTCCTCACTGATAATTTAAATGACATCACAATGTAAATTATACTCGTTTTACTGAACTTATAAGAAGGAAAAAATCCAAAACCTAACACTCAAATACTGGTTATAAGTACCATGTCAGCCTCCTAATGATCAAATGGAAATTGGAATAGATTTGGACGGTTGATAGCTAAGGGGCTTTTATATTTTTATATATCTAAGTCGTATCTATCCAGCTTTTAACTCCGATAATAATAAACCAAATCCCATTTCTCGATGCGTTTATGACAAAACTTTAAACAAATAAGCTTCTGAAAACCGCTAAAACCCATTAAAAATAATCTCGTAGTGTCTCGTAGTGTCCCACGATTCTTTTCCACAAATTAACATTCTAATGTATACTGCCAGAGATGGGTAGAGGAAAGAGGACGTCAACGTGTTTATTTAAATTAATCGTACGTATCCCAATAACATTGAGACGATGTATCACCTCCAAAAGTTAACTTAGTATAGAATTATTTCAAATAGCCTACCTGGCTCGAAAACGAGTTGTTATTTTCCGCGCCCGTGTGTACCCTCAGTGATAACCGTCTTTGGCTGTCGCACGTGCTTCCCTCCCTATCGAACGTTCTGAGTTTTTTCGATTCTTTGGAGACCGCCCTGTAGATCCTAACGTACAATATGACAATGACCAAGGTAGGGATATAGAATGACCCCGTGACGGAGAAGAACACGTAATCGATCTGATTTGAAAGCGGGCACTGTGAGGGATCGTCCTTGGGCGGACGCCAACCGAACAGGGGGCCGACCGCGATCAAGAAAGAAACAACCCAGACGAAAAATATCAGCCAGCAGGACCGCCGCGAGGTCATTATCAGTTTGTGCTGCAGGGGCCGGGTCACCCCGATATATCGATCTATGCTTATGACGCAAAGGCTGATGATCGATGCCGTACAGCAGAGAACGTCCGTAGCCGCCCACACGTCGCAAATGATGTGCCCGAAGTGCCACCGCCCGGTGGCCTCGTAGACCCCGCTTAGCGGCAGAACCAGTGTCCCGAGGAGAAGATCGGCACAGGCCAAATTGGCGATGAAGTAGTGCGTCGGCGACCGTAGGGAGTTTTCGTAGTACACCGCCATGAGGACGAGGGTGTTGCCGAAGATGACGGCGATGCAGAGAGCCCCGTAGAGGAACGAATACAAAACGGACGAGGAGAGGGTGTTGGTTGATGGCATTTCCTCAGTGACGCCCTCTATGGTGGCGTTAAAGAACGCCGTCGAGCTTTCCATTTCTGTCAGGCTATCGTTCTAGGATTTGGTAAAAAAAATCCTCTTGTGTGGATGAATTCAACTACCTGCAATAAAACAAATGTATAAAGAAAAAATAGTTTATGGTTTAGAGGGTGGACGGCAAACATTTCAGCGGAACATAACAACAGAACTGAGACACATTACAATCGATTGAAAGTCAATGTTTGCTTTTAGCTGACCTCACTCATCTCTTGATCATATCACCATAACCTATGGATCATATCACAGTCCCCGATGAGTTAAGAAATAGATGGGAAAATGCAATGTAAAGCCGTGTTGTAGTATATCATATCCAAAAGCCTCGATCGAAGGCCAGTCTTTTTATTTTTCTCTGCTGCCCAAAGTGTAACTGTGCGGCCGTGTGACCCAATCTGTCCTCTACCACACCATATACAATGCTCTTCAAGAAATCAACGTCAAATATGTTGTTTAAGATTCCTATATCTCGCCTAACATAAACATTAAACAACAAAATACATGATAATAACTGGTGAAGTTTTAGAGTTAGTATAGTTTTATTTACATGGATTACAGGAGGAAACTGTCTCTCCCTCGAATGTTATTTTCTCGGCAAATATGTTAAACAAAATTATTTGAACATGATAATGCCATGATTTTGCCCATGTTTATTAAGGTATCTTAGCCATGCTTGAAATTTATGATAATACAGAAACGAGCGCGAAACTGTTTCAAAATTTGATTGATTCTAACAGACGTATCGATACATTAGATAAACAACCGTCGGCTTGCCTGACGACATCTGTACCTACTACCTTGTTATATCATTGGTGTCTCCATTGTGACGAGGAACTAAGTTCTTTCCTAATTAAGGAATAAACTGCATTTCGGTGACTTTCGCTGGTAAATCAACAGTCGAGACTAAATTTAGAGTCCTAAATTTCTGCTAAATTTAGGTGTCCTATTCTACAACCCCAAATGGATAAATCAAGTATATTTGCCCCCCAAATTACATGAACTTTGATGAAAAAGAGCAGGTGAAACAGTCGACAAATTTTTGAATGTTTCGATAACGCCCATATATCCATGATCGGCAGCCAACCGACGGAAAGAAACACAATATTTGTTTACATAGTAACCAAACATAATACAATGCATACTTTGTACTATGTAAATCTTTATACGGCACGCATTTTCAGCTGCATTTTCAATTGCACCAGTTCGTGCTGGGTCTGTCTAGTATCATGTAAAACGTAATGGTGTAAATGATGTAAAACGTAATTATGTTTGTTTGTTTTATTTAATCCTCCCTTGCGGGAACTCGGCGAGCTCCTTCCGGAGCATAGACGCCAAGCCGGCAATGCCAGTCTCATACGACAAAGCACAATTTTTTTAACGTCTATGATTGAGGAAGAGCAGATAGGAGAGACTACAATCCAGAAAACTAGACGACAATTTTCATATCGGAGCTGGCATTCGAACCCACGACCTCATGGCTGGGAGACGCGGACCCTGACCACTTTGCCATAAATGCTCTGACAACACCAAACAACCTAAAATAGCACCTGTCAGCTTAATTTTACTTCACACTGTGTGTGTGTGTGTGAATGTTTCCATTTTCAAATGTTTATCAACTTTAGTATCAATGTAGTAGTTGAAGCAGGATTACAACCTCACAACACTATTGTGAGTAGTCATTATATTCATTTAGTAGATTATTTCAAAACTAATAGTTTTGTTGTATTATTTGCATTAATTTTGCCAGGGTTTGTAGGTCTAGATTATTATTTCTCTGCTGATACAGGCTCTTCTTCCACTAGCTCATCTACAATGACCTCGGTATCCTCGGAATCTGCAGCAGAATTTGAGCCAGTCCCTTTTTCTTCTTCCTCTATGTGATTTCCCTCTCTGTGATGATCTATGAGCTCTTCTGGCACCTCCATCTCAACTTCCATTTCACTGACCTCCACATTCCCTTTATCCTCTTCTACCACAACCCCCAACTGTCCCTCTGATCCACTCCCTTCCCCTGATTGCACATCGAGCCTGGCATCTGCATCAGAGATGGTAATTGCCTCAGGTATCTCACTTGGTATAAATTCATGTGCATCTTGTTCTGGTGCTTGGAACATGACCTGAGCATCATGAGCAGTGTATACTTGGCCACTACTGTCCTGGTAGGCCAATTCCCCATTCTCCTGTTGAACAATGTGCACCACTTGAGTGGTGCCATCCTGCTGGAGCAGGGCTTCACCATTTTCGTCTGTCTGGACATAGTGTATCTCCTGCTGGATGTACTGACCAGGGTTGTCTGGGTCAGTAACAACAATATGAGCCTCTACTGGCTGTTGACCATCGCTGGGGTAAGTTGGGTCATCTTGAGAGGCAGTTTGTACCATACTCATGACAAGCTCTCCCTCTGGAATCATGGTCACAAGCTGTTGTACACTATGGTCATCTCCTTCACCGCCCTGACCTGATGGATTATCACTGTCCACCTTAATTGAATCTTCCTCAACGATCTGCAGAGTTTGACCTGGGGTCTCTCCTTCATTGATCTGCAGGTCTGACTCATCAATCCTAACCAGTACATGATCACTATCCACTGGATGGTCTACATGGTCGGGAATGTCAGAGACAGCGGCTTGGTTCTCGAAATGCATGTCAGAATGAACATTAAACTTTACCCCATCCTCTCCATCGTGCGGCCGAGCTATTGTGTACGTGACTTTGGTTTGGTCTTCAAGAGTTCCTCTGCAATTAGACTGAGAGCTGGAGGAAATCTGTGACTGTAGCACAGCTTGTTGCAAGCTATCGTGTGAAGTTACAGCTATGATGACCTCATTACTGCTGGAGGATCTGAGTGCGTTAGTGATGATCTGGGCCTGCTGTGACCCAGCGGCCTGGCCAGCTATTTGCTGAAACAGCTGAGAAACTGGGTATGGATTACTAGAGTCTGCTCCTTGTTGTCCTGCCATCGCAGCTTGTGCCTGCTGTGAGAGTAAAGCAACCTCCCTGGCAGTAGCCACGGCAGCGGCAAGACTATTCAGAGCAGAGGCAGTGTCAGTGCCTCCAATGATCATACTGCTTTCACCATCATCCATGGGGATTGGCAACTCCACTATTGTCACTGTTTCATCAGGATTGGAACCATGATGGCTTACTTGTAACAGCTGAGACAAAGCCTCAACCCCGAGCGTCTCTGATGATCTTGTTGCTTGGAATTCTTTGCTGATTGCTTTCAGATTATCAGCTGCCGGGCTGTTACTGAATTGAGAAGATGACTTGTTTCTTTTACGACCACTTGGTGGTCTGAGTGGGACTGGAATGGTAATTCCATCACCTGTGATGACTTCTACCGGTTCATCTGGCATTGCATCACCAAGTTCTTTGCGGTGGTCATGAATATGCTTCCACATGTTCCCACTGTAGGATGTACTCCATTTGCACACCATACACCGGTAAGGTCTAATTCCAACATGTTTGCTCAAGATGTGTTCGGCAATTATTTTGTTTGTTGCACCTGAAAAAGAAAAAGGAACCTTAAATCTCATCAATAAAGAAGCCAGGTAGTCCCTTAAATTTAGTGCAGTTTAAATGATGCAAAGGCACAAACATCAGGTGTTATGCTAGGTGTTCACTTTCAAAATGTTGTGAACTATTTTCATTTCATCATTAACTTAATCCAGTTAATGAGAGTGCTGAAGGGCTTTTGGGAAAGTTATTTTATTGTAAGTATATACTCATCTAATTAATCATTATTCTCAATTTCAGAAATATTCATGAACACATTAAATACATTGAAGGCACAATTGTTTTTTTATTTAGCCATAATTTTAAATTTCAGTTCATCTATTATTGTTAAATCCCATCCAGGGATCCGATTCGATTAAAAAGTCTGGAGAATTTGCCCTATTGAAATTACAGTGACTACTAGAGTCATGACTCGACCCGAGTCACTAAATTAGCTGTAAATGTTTGACTAGAGTCACAAAGTCAGTGATTCGATTAAAATTCTGCATCGCCCCACATAAGTATTACCCTTAAAAAAAAACAGATCAACTGATTTCTTACCTCTGAATTCACACTGTGGACATTTCATAGGTTGCATGCCATCGTGTGTCCTCATGTGTAGAATGAGGTTGTTTTTGGTCTTGCTGGCATAAGGGCACAGTTTACATTTATGTTGACGGTTCTCGAGGTGAATCCGCATGTGGTATCTCAGACTGGATTCCTTTTTACCAGTGTAGTCACAGTGTTTACACGAGTAAAGTTTTATCTTCTCCACCTCAGAGTTTCTGTTGTCCAACATGAGGTTGTGCTTCTGTCTCAGATGGTCCTGAAAAATAGGGAAGTGTATTTTTTTACTTTAATCACAGATCTGTTAAAGGTACAGCCAGACTTTGAGCAGGAAAATATGGCTTTATTTCTCAATGTGATGATTTAATCATTCAGTAGTCCATTGTTTGCCTTATTAAACAACTATTTATGACTCATTTTGCCAATATTGTAATATTCATCAGCGAGAAATCGAGTGCAGAAGCATGTTTTACGCATTGTCTTCTGGTGAAAAATTTCAAACATAAACCGATAATTGTCACTAATTAATGTGCATAACAGTGCATTTTACAAACAGCCAATGAGATGTATAAACATTTATGTAAGCACAGGTGACAATTTTAGCTAGCATAATGTATCATATTATAGGGTGACTTACTGACTTTTAACCCAGCGTCTGACAGTACTGTAGCTTTAACTACCTTGTCTTACTGTTTAAAACTTTGGACAAACAGGCTTTTGTACATGTTGTGTTTGGGGGCAATGATTGAGAACGAGAAGCACACTATGGCCATATGTAATATTGTCTCCCAGATATAACATTGTGTGCACATCTTTGTAGTTACAGTGTATATCCATAGTGTGTGTTCCTCAATGGGAGAATTTGTACAATGGGTTTGCATTTATGAGACTGCATGCTTCACTTGATAGAATAGCTCTGGTTTTTAGCAATATGTGCCATTACAAAGTAGGTTTATGCACATATTTAGACAGTAGAATGCATTAATGATTTTTTTAAAGTCCCAGCCAACATTTTCCATAAATTTGTAAAAAGATAAATCATTGAGCATTGACAGAGCTCATAGTCATATATGTCTATTTTGGTGGTTTGATTTTACCTCAGGATCAAACCGAAAATCACTATGCATAAATAACTGGAATGACATTATGGGTTCATTATTATTAAGTTCTATTAGCTGTTTATTCAAGAGCACCACTGGTGCAGTAGCTTATGCCAAATATGGTATGGGAATTTATATAATCCTTAATACTATCATTAACTAATTCAACTAATTGGAAGTGTTTACAGATAATGATCTCTAATGACACCTAGATAACCTTTGACCTGAAATCCATTAACACCCTGAAGTCAGCACGCAAGGATCATTCAGACCAACCTAAATAAACTACAGTACATTATGTAGGATGTGGAATGCTATTTTCACACACACACACATTTTTTTAACGACCTTTACCTTAAATTAGTGAGCACCCAAATTGCACCCCTCCTTAATCATCATAGTGTGTAATGCCTCAAATGATCCATAAATGACCTCTGACTGAACCAGAAAACCCAGAGGTTTTTTTTTATTCCTTGCTTCCTCATTTGTTGAATTACTTTTTTTACTCTGTATAAATGTGATATATATACTGTAGGTTCTTCATACTCACTATAGGAAACATACATATGAGAATGAAACATTCAACAGTCTCACACAGAATCAGCCTGACTACAAACAAGGCTGCTGCTGTGTTTGTATCCTAATATCCTGAAATGAATTCCACCTCTTGCAAAATCACAATCTGCCAACTTAATACCAATTACCGGTATTAGATTCTCCCAAGTTTCTTTTGTTCCATTAGCCTGATTTACAAGGTTTTCACAGCACTTGACACATGTTGACCTTCCATGACTTCTAACTTCTTTTAAAATCAATATGTTTCACCTGCTCAGCATGGCTTACCTACGAACCAACTACGATTTTCAAACAAGTTTCCCCTATTGAGCCCGATTACAAGTTGTTCGATGTTGACCTCAAATGACCTTTGGCCTCTTATAAAATGAGTAGGGTTCATCTACTCAATATGGCTGACCTTCATACCAGCTATGAGTTTCTAAAAGATTTAAACACATGTTGACCTTAAATGACCAATAGACTATTAAAAAATCATTAGGGTTCATCTACTCAATATGGCTGACCTTCAGACCAGCTATGAGTTTCTAAAAGATTTAAACACATGTTGACCTTAAATGACCAAGAGACTATTAAAAAATCAT
>JAODFY010014293.1:0-13123 GCA_027580055.1 Paracaudina chilensis | reverse complement strand
TGTGCAGTACATGCACAAGTAACATGAATGTTACTCTCAGGTCAATGATAAGGCTCTACAACTGCCCATGTGCAGTATGTGCATAACATAGGTTAACACAGCTTCACGTGTGAAGATAAGGTGAACAAAGTTACCTTGGATGTAGTACCCTAATGAGACCATTTCAACAATAAAGCTTTTGCAAATCCATACACCCCAGGTGGCAATGATAAGGCTGCCCACTTGCCTTTTGTGTACGAATAAAGCCGACAAAGTTACCTTGTGTCACCAATTAGCAAATATCTAAGGATTATGTTGTGTCTGACGCAGACACCTCTGTTCCTGACTGACAAGTGGGAAATTTTACTGATTACCTGTGGTCATTATAACCTTCCTTACCTTCTGGTAATAGAGTTTCTTGGGCTGTCGAGGCCTAGCAGGAGATAACAGCTCCCTCAATGTGCCTTCAAATGTACACCGCAGAGGATTTCCAGGAGAGTCCTTGTGTCTGTAAAAAATTTAAAAAAAAAAAAAATGTAGAGTATTGAAAGAAAAAAAATGTTTTTAATGACATGTCAAATAGCATGCAAGAATACAAAAATATTATATATCAATGATTTTTTTTTTTCCACCAAGCATGAGTATAGGCTTTAGGCCTAGAACAGGTCTATAATTTGTATCTTTGATTTTCTGAGCAGTTACAAACTTATGATGCATTATGACAATGAGTATATGGAGCACTTAAAGTTACGTTTACCCAGGCAGGCGGTAGTGTAAAACTACACATCAAAGTCCAGTAAATGATGTTTAGAAATTGGGAGGCTCAAAATCTATGGTCCTATAGCTCATTACGTATTCTGATTATTGGGTTTAACCTGCAGTCTAAGAGCGTAGATATATTTTTTTTACACATTCCCTGATTCACAACCAAGTATGAGCTGACATGACTTGCAGTCTTCTAGCGTATTACTGGCAAGAGCTATTTTACGATTATAAGTTACGAAAATGAAAATCGGTTGGCAAAATACATCAAATTGGCAGTTTTTAAACTTTATTTAGCCTGAAGTACTGTCATTTTCACATGAAAATGGATGTTAATTGCATGCACCTTGAAATTTGTAAAAAAAAAAAAAGGGGGAAATCAATGCTGCAGAAGGACCCACGTTGGGCGCCAAGCCACACCCACGGTCCTAGGAAACAAAAGAGCAGAATGCCACCTATAAGAAAACTTACCCCTGACTCCTAAAGAACTGTAAGAGCATAGGGTCTGTGTTCAGGTGCTGTGCTACTGCTTTAGCCACCTGTAAAACAAAATTGACAAAATTGAGTCAATTGTTTCAGAGATTGATAAATTACAACCATATAAATATAAAACAAAAATAAAAGTGTTTCTCAAATTCAATCTGAAATTACACATAAACCAAAATAAATGAAAATGCATAGAGGGATATGACATGTAATGAATCAATGCAGCAGAAGGACCCACGTTGGGCGCCAAGCCACACTCACACGGTTTCAGGGATTGCTCTGTGGCCGCTGGGGGGGACTAGATATACGACACAATGTGACGGAGGTGGGTCAGAGCCCCCGTAAGTTTGAACACATCATTTGGCTTTGAAAAATGCAACCAAAATATATATATTTTTTTTTAAATCGAAAAGAAATGCACAAGTCTTACACCAAATATGGTGAGGTAAAGAGCACCTGGCCCACCACCCCTTGTGAAAGGGTCGTCTTCCTGTCAATGAATGGTGGATCAGTGGCACATGAAAGCATGTGGTTTAGACTCCCGACTGGATCGTCATGCAGGTCCCCCTTTGGCTTGTCAGTGCAGCAATGTGGCAGCTGGCTCTGCATTACCCCCTTGCGGTATGGGACATGGGACCAGATCTGAATGCACAATTAACAGGTTACTGTTAATGACGCAGCGGGGAAGATCTATTGTTGAAGCACTTGATCACATTTGTTGTGATCAGATATCGAGCCACACTTCTTTCAGTGTGATGTCTTAATCATTCGGTCCATAGTTCTCCATGTAAAAAAAAGGACTATACTCTGCTTCTCATTTTTTTTTTTTTTTTTCAAATTAAAAAACACTTTGCAGGTTTTTTCCGGCGACAAATTATACACATAAACCGAAAATCAACAAAAATTAACGCACAAGCATTTTGAAAACAGCAACAAAAAAAATGCCAGATTGGAAATTTAAGCTACAAAAATTTGTTGTGATTCTCTGATTTGTGATCCGCAAGAATCTGTTAAACTTTGGTAAATAACAATATTTTAGCATCTTATTTACAACAGAGGAGAAGAGGGGGGGCACATTCTTCTTTCGACTCACCTGGTTGTAGTACATTTTTTGTGACAGTACCAACGTGAACCCTGGATCGCCAGGAATGTTCTTATCGCAGAAAGTGACGTCTACTCGGTAGAACAGATTCCGAAAGTAGTCCTTCACTGTCGGCAACTCATACTGGTCAAATTCAAGGTCATCTCTGAAGCAGAACAAAAACTAGAATTACACAGAATCTTTAAAAACATAAAATTTCAGGTAAATAAATTTGTTTTGAAGCCAATGCATCCTCTGGTTTAATATTAATGTTTTTTTTTTTGGGGGGGGGGGGTTGTTTTATAATTTAAAAAATTCTTTAGACATTTTTTGGCAAAATATATACAAAATGAGTGTGGATTTATTGAACATCCATCATCATAACCCAAATTGAAATAAATTGCTATACATGTTTTACACACAATTTATTTCTTTTAAACTGCTACCCAAATAATTTGCACGGTTTAGGTTGCTAGCAGAGTTTGATGTGCCAGTTTGTGTGATTATTTTTTGTTCCTCTTTATAAATTTTGGAAACTCAGTCTGTTCAATCTGTTCAGTCTGTTCAATCACCACCATCTTAACACAAAATAGCAAGTAATGAAGCACAGTGACATAGAGTGTGTACACTCTTATGACGCATGATCACTCTTCAGGTCTGGCGACTTGTTAGTACCCGACCCCACACACAGATGTGCACATTTGCTCACATCATCTCCTGTATCCCCAGAAGTTATTGCAGTGCCCCAAACTGTCAATATCAAGCAAGATAAATTGCTTGACACCAAGCACAACGATGTAGCCTGGAACCAAATTTGCGACAATTCAATGACGGTCCCATTACCGTAGCCCCTAGGACACAAGTGGATCTTTTGATTGAGGGCTTACCTCTGGAATACAATAATATCACCATCCATCAGTTCCTCCAGACCCTTATCTAGCTGCAGGCTCAGCTCTTCAATCTTCTCCGTCAGGTTCGGTTTCACCTCCTGAAAGGGGCAAAGAACAGTCGTCGTTTCTCAGTCAGTCAGTAGAGTCACTGATTTTAAAGCTATGCTCACACATTTGCGAGTGGCATTGCAAGTTCATGCGAGCCATCAACCCATAACCACTACTATTATCTGGTATCAACAACCCTCATAAGTCTCTTTTGATCGCAGTATTTACAAAAAAAATCAAAGAATCTCCAGGCTCTTAAGAATTTGTAGCATGCTTGTAAGAGCACCTAACTAATGATAAGAGCTTCTTGGTAGCAAATTCTGTACAGCTCTATGTGAGTTCAGCACCTGGGCAGCACACAGCATGCATGATATACATGCATACATGAACTCTTACCAGCGGCATGCTAGACCTTTTATTGCTTGCAGCAGCTCACACAAATTTACGATCTGCTGAAAGTTTAATACTTGCAACAACGCGCAACCAACTCTCTAATTTGCGAGCCCAGCTTAAAAGAATAGTGAACCAGAAAGCCTAAAGGCTTAGTGATTCCTTGCCACACTAAATGGTTGGAAAGGTGTATAAAATCACTATAAATATTTTAGGTCACACAAGGTATAACAATTATGAACTTGGCCTTTTACAAGCAAAAATACCTAAATTTCTGATTTTAACATCAAATGACCTCCGGCTGGCATCAAATGCAAATAGGAGGAACCTTGTTCTCTTTATGGGAAATATTATTCAAACCAAGTTTGAACATCATCTGTCCAATCAGGGTTGACTTAAAATGTTTACAAGATTTTGACCATTCGACCTCAGTTGACCTCAGCTCATTATGATAAACATATGAAACGTATGAATTGTGGGAATTACTAAGAATAACAAAGGTTTATCGAGCCCAAGTGAGCTGATGGCATCACATATGTGTGCCAGATGCAAAGTCAAAACGAAACTTCAAAGTGATTTCAAAAATTGATATCTCAACAATCAATCCTGATGTTGTAATGAGACTTTCCCACCCATTGAGCGTGATATTTCCTCCTCATTGTTATTAAAAACAGATTCATTTTTCACTGGACTATTATTTGAGGATTGAGGACGGGGTGGAGGGAGGTTTGAATATCACAGAGCAAAATGTTACAACTGACTTACCTCATACAGAGCTAGAACAACTTTTTCGGAGAATCCAGCTTTCTTCCTCATTAAAGGAAGCAAATCCTCTGTTTAGAAAGAGAAACAGTATGTGAGTAACCATTGATACCTTTTGGAACAGCAATTGATATCCCCCACTCCTGATTGTAATGTATGTATGTGTCATCCCCCATCCCCCTCCTCAAGGGTTATGTACAAGAGGTGGAACCTCCCCCTAATACAATTATTGAATGACAGCAAACACAAACTTGAAAGAAGCCATGTTGAATTAGGTCTAATGCTGGCATCTTCATTTAAACATTTTTGTACATATTAATACAGACTCTGTGAATGTTCTTTCAACGTGGGTGGGACTAGTCCCTATTTGTGCATCTTGTTAAATTACTGAAGTCATAGATTTTGAATCGATTTTATCATGCTCTACTAAAATAATACTACATGATTTCAAGGACTTTCACTGAAATGGAAATGTGATGTCACCGTCACTGAAACTAAAACATCTGATACTTACGGATTTTAGTTCTTATAGGAACGTAGATGTGGCCGACATAAGCAATCTGTTTGATGGCCGGATCATAGAATTTGAGGAACAGTAGAACATCAGCTGTAACAGGTAAAGAAGAAGAAAATTTCAGGCTTTTGGTAGATTAGTTGGTAGGTTAAGTTGGTAGATTAAGTTGGTAGGTAAGTTGAAAGGGATGATGGTGGGTAAGATAGAAGGTACATTGTTGGGTAAGTTGGAAGGTACATTGGTGGGTTAAGTTGGAAGTACGTTGGTGGCTGGGTTGGTAAGTTGGTAGGTAGGTAAGTTGGTAGGTAGGTAAGTTGGTAGGTAGGTAAGTTGGTAGGTAGGTAAGTTGGTAGGTAGGTAGGTAAGTTTGTAGGTAAGTTTGTAGGTAAGTTTGTAGGTAAGTTGGTAGGTAGGTATGTTGGTAAGTTAGAAGGCACACCTTATCTTCTATTAATGTGGCCCAGACTTTGCAAACTTACTCTCTTTATCGAAAGATCTGAGCGGGTTGTTTGGACTCTCGGCTTCCTGGGTTTCCAGGAATACCTTCCAGATACTCTCGCCGTCGGCCACTTCTAATATCTGAACAAAAGAAAAAGAAATCATTTAAAACATTGCAATCTAGTGCAGACCCATCTTCAAGGAATAGTTCAGTGACAGATGAAGCTGGACTGATAAAAAAAAATATATAAAAAAAAAAGAGGAAAAACTACACTCAATGGTAAAAGTCGCATTTCAATAGCATGGTCTTGTTGTTGAGCTACCGATTTTTGTAATCACTTTTAAAATTTAATTTCAGTTAAGCATCTGGCAACATTTGTGATGTCATCATGGCACCTTGGCTGGAAAACTCTTTTTGTTATTCTTTATATTTTCCATGTTTTTTTTTTTTTTCTATACCAAGTTGAAATGGTAAAGGCAAAGTTTGTAATATTTTTAAACAATGTATCGTGCAGCAATTACTGCTCGAAGATTCTATTTCCATAGATAATACAGTTCAAGATAGTTATTGTTGTAAGTCCACTAATTTAAATTATACAGAAAAACAAAAGCTTCTGGATGCCAATGTGCAATTGTTGCAGAAATGGTTTGTTTAATTTTGAAGCAAATTAATTTGTTACTTTTGAAACAATGACAACAAAAATTGCAGAAACATCACGTAGCTCATCGAAAAAAATGGTACACCAGACTTTCTTTAACCAAACTTTTTTTTTTATGTGAAGTGTAAAATTAAGAAACTTACCGTCTTGCTTGGATCTTCCATTTCTATGGCAGTGGGTCGACAGGTCTGGTTGGTCCGCTGAGAGAATGGCCAGATCCTGATCTGGTCCACCCGACAACCAATGGCCTGGGCCAACATCTCCATCACCTCGGAGTATCGGGCCTTCTTCAGGACTCGGAAATCCCTGCAACGGATTAATGAATGTTGGTTAACTCGTTAACTTCCGTTAACTTGCCATTTTTGGTATTAACTCGACCTTCCACCATCAACTCGGCATTCGTTAAATCAACATTTCAGATTTATTTAGCTTAATCATCCCTTAAAAGGTGGGGTTGCAAGTAGCAAAACCTAACAAAAAGTCAGCTTTTCAATTGGCTCACTTTGAACACTTTTGAAACATGAATGAACACATCTCTGTTGTAGTAACTTCAAATGCAACTATAAACACCTCAGTGAGAAAGTTTACTAACATGTTATTGAAATTAGGAATCTATGAGTTTTCAGTGTCATCAGAAACTCAACGCGAATTTGGTTAACTTAACCTATCTGTAAACTTCTTCGAGACAAATGCCAAAATCGCTTATATCTTTACATAAAAAAAGAATTACAATTTTTTTTTTCTAATTTTACGTATAGTATCAAGTAATCATAAATCCCCCAAAGAGTCATAATATCTGAATTCCCTCAATATAGTCTACATTAATGACTACTGGACAATGTAACAACAATGTAACAACAATGTAACAACACAAGTGCAGCTTGTGTCAAGGTTAATTCTCACTTGACCTGTAACCGCATATCATTGTCCACATCAAACATTACTAATATTGTTGTTCTCTCTCCCTCACAGTTAAATATAAAGATTGATGAACTGGAGATTAAGAAACAATTTAAGTGTGTCTGGGTCAACAGCAAACTAAAAGAAGAGGTAACTGAATGTTTTTATTTTAAATGTAAGGGTAGAGGTGGGGGTGGGGGAGGGGGGCATCTATTTGTTACTGCCAACGTTTTCATTTAAAAATATAGTCAGTGAAAAATTACCCTTTTTGTTTACAAAGAGGAGGGTAAAACTAACACTCACTTGTGAAAGTCTAATTGCGATAACATTTTTGGTTGTTGAGATACCAACGTTTAGAAACCAGTTAGCATTTTCTTAAATTTAAGTGGGCAGTAAATAAATTAACATAAGTTTACAGCAAGTTTTAAAATGGTTAACTCGTTTTTATTTTCAAACAACCCAAGTGCTGCATGTTCAATAACATGCAAATACAAACATTAGTTGCAAATATTGCTAGATACTTTCCAATTTTTTTTTTTAAGATATCAATGTCGGAACAATGAAAACTACTGTGGATAGAATTTTCAGTACAATTTTCTGAATTTTCACCTCCTAGTTTTATTTTAGTTGATTGCTGTTTTTTTGAGCACATGCGTTACATTCGGTCTGAGGACTTCAATTGGAATTTCCTTGATCCTAACATAATAGACCCATAACCTTGACGATAACCTAACCATTGTCCTAGTGAGGACCTATAGTTTCCATTGAATTTCTTCTAGAAACCTGAATTTCTTTCGCTTGGTCCTGAGACTGAATAGCCTACATGTACACAAGCACACACACACAGGTGGATTTTACATTCAGTCCGAGGACTCAATAGGAATACCCTTTATCTTAACCCTATAGACCCAAACCTTGACAACACCCTAACCATTGTTTGAACGTCGGAGGACCTTTTGTTCCTATTGAAATCAATCTGAAGACCAGAAATTCCTCGAACGTGCACATCCTGTCAACACACACACAAACAGAATTTATATAAAAAGAACGATATGGAAATGAACATGGATGGCAAAACAGCAAGGACATGTAACTTTTGGCGTTTTCATGCAACGTTTCATCTTTTGAGATTTTACTTTGTGTTCCAGGACCTGGTCTTGTATCCAAACAGAACGGACACGGTCCAACAGTTGCTGGACTCGGCTGCTGCTAGGAATTTCCAGCTCTCGGAGAGGGGAAGCGGGAAACTTAGGTGAGTACTACCCCCCGTATTTGTGAACCCAACATCTGGTCTGGCAAGCTTTTCAGAAGATATTTGACCAAGTATGGATGGGTTTTGCATGGGAGGGGGAGTGGTCCGATTCAACCACAATTAATAAAAATTGGACACGCAACAAATTCCAGAGTGATACAAATGCATGACCAAAATGTGCATTATTCGTTGTTCAACAAGGCAACTGCATACATATAAAATGGACAGGCAAGGATGCTTGCGTGACTTTCTTATGAGCATTCTAGGTGGGGTCACGATTCTGGGGGAGGGGGAAAAGGGGGGATGTGTCTTTAGATAAAAATTGTTTCTGAAATTGTATCTGCCACTGATGAGCCCCTCCGATATATAATTCTTCCCTTTATCTTCTTCCTTGCAGGCTATTAGATCTAACTAGTAACAGAATTTTGTCCCAAATACCTGGTGACACCTTCATAGAATCCTTGAACACATCAACAACCAAGACATTTAGGATAGAGGTAAGAAAGATCATCCTCGATACGATCCTTGATGCGATTAACATCCTTGATACGATTAACATCCTTGATAGGATTAACATCCTTGATACGATTAACCATCTTGATACGATTAACATCCTTGATACGATTAACATCCTTGATACGATTTACATCCTTGATACGATTTACATCCTTGATACGATTTACATCCTTGATACGATTTACATCCTTCACACAATTAACATCCTTAATACGGCATAGCAGTCTATGTAGATAATTATTGGGTTTTTGTGCTGTGGATGTCGTAATTAATGGTGGTGTTGCAAGTAGCAAATTCACATTTTTTGGTGACACCGAAAACTCACATATTCCTAATTTAATGAACATGTTAGTAAACTTTCCCACTGAGGTGTTTATAGTTGCATTTGAAGTTACTATAATACAGGGATGTGTTCATTTCATAGTTGTTCAAAAGTGTTCAACTGAGTCAATTGAAAATCTGATTTTTTGGTAGGTTTTGCTACTTGCAACCCTACACTTTAATCTTTTTAATTAATTATCCATTATGTGTAGTACAATTACTTTCTTCTTGTCTCGAGAGGTAATATCCTACATGATGAGTTAGGTTAGGACAGCGAGACTACTAGATTTGTTGTAGATTTGTTGTGTCAAGAAGTAATATCCTACATGATTAGGTTAGGACAGCGAGACTAATAGATTTGCTGTCTTGAGAAGTAATATCCTACATGATAAGTTAGGTTAGGACAGCGAGACTAATAGATTTGTTGTCTCGAGAAGTAATATCCTACATGATAAGTTAGGTTAGGACAGCGAGACTAATAGATTTGTTGTAGCTTTGTTGTCTAGAGAAGTAATATCCTGCTTGATATAATGTTGAGGATTGGGTGCTTAAGACAATTTAAACAATGATCATTCCTATGTTAGTGCAACTAAATTAGTAAGAACATATTCTTACATCTAAATAAATATGCATCTTTGATTGGTTAAGTTTATCTCTTTGACAATTAACATATTTGTACAATATGGAATTGGTAAAATGCAACGTAGCGATAATGTCACAAAAGCGTGGAAAGCATCTGAAAAAGCTTTCTACTAAGCAGATCTTACCTTAACAAACCTTAATTGCTAACCGAAGGTGTAGTGCACGATAAAACCAGGTCTAAATATGTGTTAGGCAATGTATATCCCTCTCGGGATGAACCCCCCTTGACTAAATATGTGTTAGGCAATGTATATCCCTCTCGGGATGAACCCCCCTTGATTTAATCAAACCAACACAACAATATTCAAATGTAATGTTAACGATTTAAAGAAGAGGCATTTTGTACTGTCAGTTTACATCAAAACAACTTGTTTGCAATCAGCTGACAGAATGGAACCATATATATAAAATCAGTCAATAACATAGCGTCCATAGTATATGTATTTCTTCTTGGAATTTGTCAGTGTCATCATATGTTGCTATAATATTATCTTCCATCTGTCTGACTTCCGCCTCTTTGGCTCAAATTGATCAAGGCTCTATCGGAAAAGAAGCCAGGACAACAACTGTACAACACCCACATAGGCCAACGTTGCATTGGCTACATGGTTGCTGTTATGTGCGTGTTCTTCCATCAGCTTGAGTGCAAACAAAACTCAGAGGGTTTTTTGTACAGTACAAAATGGTTGTTCTTCTAAATTGGAATATTTCATTGGAATATTTTTGGTGTCTGTTTGTTGAAATCCAAAGCAGGGGGAGGGGGAAGTGGTTGATTGGAGAAATATATCCTCTATCTCATACATATAGACCTGGTTTTATCATTTAATATATATCTATAATAACTAGAACACATGAGAAGTTTTGTTTGAAATTTTGTCTTGAAATGCTCGAGTTGGCAGGGTAAATTTGGAATAAAATTTGCTGGGCTTAAAGCCCCCCTTCAACTCTGTCGAACAGCTTCATTGTTACATCAACCAATACAAAATATGATTTTCTGATCTTGTTTTGCAGGAAATTCCCATGGACCAGCTGAGCATAGGAGCTGATGAGATCCTCGTCCCTGTAGCACACTTCCAGAAAGACCTGTATAATACTTTTGGAACACCGTTTTACATTAAGATTAAAATTGTAAGTACTCTCACCTACCTACCTACCGTCTTGGAACTCCATTTTACATTAAGATTAAAATTGTAAGTACTCTCAGCTACCTACCTACCGTCTTGGAACTGTTTTACATTGAGATAAAATTACTCTACCCTCTTGGAACTTATAATATGTAAGTACTATATTGTCGATGCCTCTACTAACTTATTGCTTCATTTCTGAATAAATTTCTGAATATTTATGGTTGTGTAGATTGATGAATATTTATGGCTGTGTAAATTGATGAATATTTATATAGTTATGTACATTGATAAATATTGATGGTTTTGTAGATTGATGAATATTAATGGTTATGTAGATTGATGAATATTGATGGTTGTATAAATTGATGAATATTGATGGTTGTATAAATTGATGAATATCTAAAGTTGTGTAATTTGATGAATGTTTATGCTTGTGTGAATTGCTGAATATTATAATGGTTGTGTGAATTGCTGAATATTTATGATTGTGTAAATTGTTCAATATTTATGGTTGTGTAAATTGATGAATATTTATGGTGATGTAAGTTGATCAATATTTATGGCTGAATAAAATTAGTAATATGTATGATTATATTAGTAATATTAGTATTGTTCAATTTGTTTGCATAAATGTATATAGCCGCCTAAATTAGTCAGTGTCTATGATTTAGTTAATTTATGAATATTTTTTATTCACAGTATTTAAATTTAATGTGCTGTCAGACTGTATTTGGGACTAAAATTGCCAGAAAAAACATGTGCAATTATTCTACTTCAAATTGTATACCTTGTGTACTGTTTTCAAAATGTCCATGAAAAGTAACGTTTTAATAACGTGCTTCCGAGTCCAAATTTCCCAATAATGAGTGTTATGATGGGCAATGTATAATATATAAACTTTGTTGGATCAAACACAGCGCGTGAGCTGGAATTCAGCCCATGTCATAATAATTTGTTATGTGTCATAATAAATAATTATTAACGGAACGTGCGGTTTGATCCGACAAAATTTGACCCTGTGGAAATGGCCTTTACGCGAGGAACTATAAACTGCATGACTTAAACATAACTCGAAGAGAAAAAAGTTGTATTTGGCAGCACAAACTCTGACAGTACACCTTGATGAATGAGTGTTCTGAAAAAAAAGTGATTAATATTTCATTGATCGATTCTAGTGATGAATATGTTCTTCTTTGTTCCAGGATGAATCTTTCATAGATGTCAAAGAGAAAGTCCGAGAGCTGCTTGATATCTCTGAGAAAGAGATGGAAAAGGTGACTACCAACTTCTTCTCTCAGATATCTGGGGTAACAACCTCACCCCACCTGCCCCTCACTCTCCTCCAAATCATGGTGGAGAGTCCAATGTAGCAGCGCCCTTATGTGGGGTAACCCCCACCCCCTCCCACTGTCAAATTGTGCTTCAAGATAAAACAAATATTCCCCCAAGCTAATTGTTTTAAATGACATGGAGAGTCCAATGTAACAGCGCCCTCATGTATTTTGTGATGCTACGATATTAAAAGAATTGTCCAATCCAAAAACAAATATTTCTGATTTACTTTACTTATTAAAAAAATCCAAGGCAATGTCCCCATCACCATAGTTACCAAATGTCATTTCATTCCCTAGTTAACCCGAAATCACCGTTTTCCAAAAATGGGTGTAGTGACCCCCCAAAAAAGGAAGGGTCACAAAAGATAATGGGGGGGGGGGGACACATATTGTGTCTGAGTTCATCACCGTGATTACACAATTGTTTTTTTGGAAGGGCTTGGAGGGGCAAGAGGTGGGTCTCAATAAAAAAAGTTTTGAAAGCAGGGTCTTAAAATGTAAGATGGTATTTCGTTTTCCTGGTTGTGTTGCTGTTGTTACCATGCCAAATATTCTTCTCTCTTTAAATCTTTGCAGATTAAGTTTGCAATCGTTGCCATGGGCAGACAGAAGTATATTAATGACGGTAAGCTACAATTGTTTTGTTTTTGTTTAATGGTCAACGTTTCCATGATTTCGAGCCCGCGTGCTCAGACTGAAATCTTTAGTGAGACAAACACGAAAATCGTCCATAGCTTTAGAAAAGTAGTCTAGAAAAACTTGTACCGTAAGATACTTGATAAAATAATTTGTGTGATATTAACAAGAAATGAATAAAATAAATAAATAAATTAAAAAAAAAAATAAACAGCCATCACATTAGAATTCATCAGTGTTGTCTGATGACGTTCAGGAACACTCAATGCAAGTGCTACGTGTGTGATCATTTATCCTCAGTTGACCTGTGACCGCATATCATTAGGATCTCATTACAAGAGTTCATGAGTCATTATTATCGCATAACTCGAGAGGAGAAATAAACT
>JAODFY010014182.1:0-13123 GCA_027580055.1 Paracaudina chilensis | reverse complement strand
CTATACAGAACATATCCAGGAACCTCAATTTCCGCATTGGAAATGGAATCATTCATCCAAGACTCGGCTACACCAAATATATCAGACTTGACATCAGCCATAAAAACACAGAACTCATCAATCTTATTCCTTATACTATGAGCATTGGTAAAGATTGCTCTCAACTTACTATCTTCATGAATACCACCCTTAGACTTTGCTGACTTACTTATGTCATCAGACTTGTTTGCTAAACCCCCAAAATATGCCTATATGTAGCTATCACTACTTTGATGTTCTAATTGAGATTGATAGGATGTACCAGGCCATTCGCAATGATATTGTTTGATGGCACCATGCCAATTGTTAAGACGACGCATTAAGCCAGCTAAAGTCGGTCATCCTTTCATTTGATATAGACGTATAGTCAATAGGAAGGCTGACGCGGCAGATTCACCGAAGTCACGGAAAGCTGAGAAATTTAAAGATTCTACTCTGGCGAAGATTGAGATTGTCAATAGCATGCTACCTGTGGCATTTATTCTGGTGTTTCTGACACCATACTGTGCAGGCCAAAGTAAGTTCAAACGTTTTAATTACGATTTAACATTTAGCATTTAACAATTGTATTCGTACATTTCATATGTAAGCCTTTCTACCATTAACATGTAAATCAATGATTTTACATGTTTTACAATTTTTGCTAACACATGATTCATAAAAGATGACATTTTAGGCCTACTATAATTGTCATTTGAGTCACAGGCGGGGGTTACTAAGGGTGAAAATCCATGGGGGTTAATGTTGTATAACCCCGCACTTTTTTTATATTTATTTCTATATGTATTTATATTTTGTAAATTGTCATTTAATTATATACAATTTTCATAATCACCCCTCTCCCCATGGGGGCTTAAGATGCCATTAAAGTAAGACTCTGTCCAATGTGGTAGTTGATGAACCCACGGTGTTCGTTATTCTAATTTTAATTATTGATATTATTATTAGTGTATTTTATGTAATGTTTTCTTGTGGGATAAATGCAAGTAATTTCAACTTCCTAGTATATAACTACGTACGTAAGTTATGTCATGTTAAGGTCAATATCGGCCTATTGCAGGATACTTCAGACCGGTTTGCTTTGTAGTTAAAAAGAACATTTTGTAAACGAAAACAGCAGAAATAAAACAAGCGATGGACAGCAACTGCCCATATATAAAATCCCTGCCTTCTATGATACATGCCTTTTTCATGCTAGACCGAACGTTGGGCCTAACTGTTACATAAAACCTATATTTGGTAACGGTGACTAATGTATGCCTAGAATTCACTACATCATTTCCACAGTAACTTTGTTGCACCATACCTCACTGGCTGCGTCATTAATCTCAGCAAAGATATTATGCCCAAGAATATATATTACATGATAGTACTTCTCGAGACAACAAATCTATACAGCAAATATATTAGTCTCGCTATCAAATCTAATAATCTCGATAACCTAAACTTATCACGTATAGGATATTACTTCTCAAGACAAGACGGAAGTAATTGTCGGTGGATTATCTGTAACGGTGACACATTTCTTTGAAGAATCAATTTGTAACCAATTTTACCAACTATGGCTCTTGAATATAAGCAATAACTTCGTTAGAGTTATGCTGACTTTGAAAGTTAGAATCCCTTAAGCAGAACGGGCGTGCTCCATTCCTTTGACCCTTTTGAGACCGGTCGAGGAAATCACACAGTCGGGCATTTAACACAACGTGTAGATAAAATTGAAGGGATTAATGACAAGGAGAAAATTGCGTAGAAGCTTCCAATGAATTACTTGTATAATGATATTATCTGGCCCTTAACCCCTTCATATGTGTTCAACAGTATAAAACTTCCCCTGATCCCCCGCACATTAATCTATCGCCATTCCTATACACTTGGGAAGATTTTCTTCCGTCCTGCGCGCGTGTTCCCGGTATTGATATAGTTTTGTAAATTCTAGGCCATGAGTTGAACAATAAGAAGGCGTCTACTCTATCAGTCTATGACTCGTACATTGACAATTACAGAAAAAGATAATTTCACTAACCCACCAATGTATGAGATGGTCGTAGTCAAATTAACAGTAAAAGTTTTATATATATATTCTTAAAAACCTTTATACGAACAGGTCATATATGTTACTAAAGACACCGCATAACCTGCGTCTGTCGTCAACCCTGTAACCGCACTTGATATTTCATGTATATGCAAATATGTTATAAAATAGACATTTTCATATACGAATTCATATGTCTGGTAAAACAACCACAATGCACACATACGTGAGGTTCCTTGCTTTGTGAAGATTAATTGGGCCAATTAATTTGGGTTGAAAAAAGTTGGGGCCGAACAAATTTTGGCCAAACAAATTTTGGATCGAAAGAATTTGGTCCCAAAATATTTGGTCCGAAATTTTGGGCCCATGTATTCCGACTAAACTAACCAACAGCTTATACCAAGATTGGATACAAACCGTTGCAAACGTATTGCAGTTTGAACATAATGCAAATTCAATAATTAGTTGATGGACCCTCTTGGCAACCGTAGCATCATAACAGAGCAAAAATAGTTAAATGACCAAATCTCCATTGACTTAAATGTGTCACTAAAAGTCAACATTAGTGTGTGCTATATTACACACTGTAGCCAATTGGATTTTCAACCAGTTTTTGTATGGTAGCCCATAATTGCCCTAATCGTTTACGGTTAAAATAAGCCCCTCCCCCTAATAAAATTGCACATGATCATGTACCTGTCAATGACAGAACACCATACCAAGTTTGAAAAAATTCTGACTTACAGTTACAGAATTATTGCAATTTTAAGATTTTTTACATTTGACCCCATGACCTCATTAATCTTCATGATATGAGCACCAAAAACAATATGGTTCGTCTACTCCACACGGGCCATCCACCCACCAAGTCTGGTATTGATTTCCTTTTCCACACACACACATATACACACGCCAAGTTGAATGCATAGGTTCCTTTAGCTTCCTTCCTTCCCAAAAAGGAAGTTTTTTAAACAGTGCCGGAACGTTTCAAATGATGGCGCTTCACACACCTGTCAAAATGAAATCCTGCTCACGCAATTGGATCATAAGGCTAGAAATTACCATATAACAACCAAATTAATAATTTTCATATCCGTTGTTTCAAGATGTATTATTATAGAAACACCCATTGTGTTTCTCCTGCTGCTAATATCATGAATGTGCAAATGGTGATAGGCCTACCTTATAATTGGAAACTGGTCCGGTATTGTTTCAGAATCAGAATGCATTCAACGTGGGGCATCTATCATTAAACAAAATTCAAGTAAATTTGGATACCTCAGCTTTGGACTATTCATTACATTAGCAATGCCTTTACTCTACCATGGCATATTGAAATCGTTTTCTTGATAACAATTGTCTTGCAAGTTAAACACGAGGGCAATCCACGGAGTTGCTGATCTCATCGCAAAATCATGTGCAATGTCATGCCTGCACAAATTCCGAATCATTTAGGACCATAAAATTAAACTTGGCAAAGTTATGTAGCGTTTAAATTGAATAGCCTAATGTGAAGAGACAAAATAATTTTTCAATGCTATATTTCGTTCTCCAAATGCATATTTAGCTGGCATCAATATATGCTAGTTATTGTCAATATATGCTAGTTATTGACTCAATGAAATAAATATTGCTATGGTGACAGGCAATAGTGTTTATAGGTCTAATGGCAAATCAATTACAAAATCTCATCAGCCCCTTCGGGGCGATGAGATAATAATCCGTTGCTTGTTTGGAACCAACTAATACCAGAACTGATTGAGAAGAGAAATAAAGTATACATTTGCTGAGGTCAACTGTGGTCAAGTCATAAATTGCTATACATCGATGCATATAGTTATCGATGGCTAATAGCATATTAACAAGTACCCAGTCCCCTAATGAGAGAATACCGTATACTCACTCATGTACATATCATTTTAATTCTTCCCACTCGCCCACTAATCCATCAGATCCCTTAATTGGTCCAATATTCTAGGCCTTCTAGCTTCTATAGCTAGTATCACGGACCCACTGATTATGTGTTGTAGTGATGAATGGTTGTGACTGTCTGCCCTTTACGGGTACAATTAGGTGGGTGTGACTGTATGCCCTTTACGGGTACAATTAGGTGGGTTGTGACTATATCTGCCCTTTACGAGCACAATTATGTGGGTGTGGCTGTCTGCCCTTTACGGGTATGAGATCGGTGTGACTGTCTGCCCGTTACGGGTACAGCTGGATTGTGACTGTCTGTTCTTTACGGGTACAATTGGATGGGTGTTTTACAAGTTCATGTGGATGTGAATGAACCGAAATGAAACAATAATGGATCTGGATATACTTTGTCCAATCTGGAAGTGGCCCGAAAAGGCGAATTTGGCAGATTTGCGGTCGTTTCCAGATTGGACAGTCTATTTCCAGAGACGTTCAATGTAATCATAGATACCAGTAGGGGCCAACCTCATGCAGCTTCCGGGACGCATGAACTGTTACGTATTCGTAACATTTGGTTCGAAAACCGTTCGGTTATTACGGATAAAAATAATTCAAGTGGTGCAACAGCACATTTAGAAGTGCTATAGACAGATAGATACGCTCTTATAACTTGTTTTGGTCTATGGAGTTAATATTTTATTCATTTGTAACAGATGGTAGGTGGACCGAAATTGCCGCAGGTTGTATCGGAAGCAATAACCATTGGGTCGGCACTGTGAGTTCTTTGGCAGAATGCCAGACAACCTGTGAAAGTCAAACTGATTTTAACTGCTTGTCCGTTGGTTATAAGGATGGCACGTGCAAACATAGTCGATACAACCGCAAGAGCATAACACCGAGCAGTGACTTCTCTCAACCGTGTTATAATGGAGATGACGCTTGGCTCTACACAGAACGATTGGACAAGGGTACGTAGTGTATATTATGAAACCGTATTTAATAGCCATATATTTGGTTGCGATGACGTTGATACATTTTGTACGATATTTGTACAAGAGCATTTCTTAGAACGAATTAAAGGAAAGCTTGTGAACAAGTCAATATCATTTTATTTGCGGCTGCAACACTGTAAAAAATGTATGTAAAATGTTGTATAATTATTTTTTAAACAATTTTTTAAACTAATTGACAGCACTAATTTTGTATTTCTTTCGTATTTCTTTTATTTATTCTCTGTAATTGTACAAACATTTTTACAGTGTGGTGGCTCCGCAAAAGCCACGCAAAGTACGACTGTTATTACAAATGCAACAATTGTTATTACAAGTGCAATAGATTGATAACACGTATATATAATAACATAATTTATCATTTGACTCTGTTTGTTGGGAGAGTGACAGCGCTATATATATGCTTGGGGGTTACGCTAAACAGAAACAAATGTCAATGGGGGAGGAGTCAATATGTTGAAGACGAGTTGTTTCTAGGGGAATCTTTAGAAATACTTTTAATTCTCAGACATCAGGAGTGGGAATATTACTACCCTGCATCGACTGAAAGTCAAGCAATTATATTTTATTTGTCTGTACGATCCGATGTAGTGCAGCTGTTTGCGGTTTTGACATTAACCTCTATTAATATTAGACTATAGGGTTTATCCGCCAGGGGTTTGGGAATTCAAATCACGGTCGAGCCATGCACAAGACTTAGAAATCGAACTTACTCTCTTACTGCTTGGTGTTCAGGATATAAAGGAAGGAAGGGCCGAATTTAAGTTGATAATGATTTACATGTGTATAATCCCCCCCCCCCCACACACACACACACATACACATCATGTCCGTACGTATAGCCAAGTTGGGTTTCCTAGGAGGACATAATTTTTCTGGGTGGTACACATGAGCATTTAGTAAACTTATATGTTTGCTATCCTCCCGAAGTATCACTCCCAGGCATTAAGTCCCACGTTAATGCCGCTGGCCACATTTCATAGGCATATTTTGTTTTACCTCTTACTTGCTTGCATTGTTGTCATTTCTCTAAAGACTACTACTGGATCAACACTGTTGGTGGCTGCATTAGGGGTAACAATGCTTGGGCAGGTAGCGTGGCGAGTTTTGAAACATGTCAAGAGCGTTGTCTCAGCGAGACCAGCTTCGCGTGCCTCTCGATCGAATACAAGGATAGGTCGTGCCACCTTAGTACATTCAACCGCAACACCATCAGACCCACTAGTGATTTTGCTCAGCCTTGCTACATTTCAGGATTTTCATATGCCGAAAGAGTCGACGTGGGTTCGTGGACAATGGTGGTCGACGCCTGTATCAGAGGTCACAACATCTCGTCTGTGTCAGTACCTGATCTGGACGCTTGCAGGGTGATTTGTAGTCAGAGCGACCGATGTTGTTCTATTAACTACAAAGATGGTAATTGCCATCTAAGCTCTAATAACATAGCTAATGTGTGTCCTCGTAACGACTACACCGAGCCATGTTACGCTCTAGGATGGCAATACACCGAACGAATGGATGTGAAATGTCCTAACGAGTAACTCCAGAGCTAACTAGCTGTTCACGTCATATTTCACGAAGTGAAATTGGCTGTCAAGTCTAATATAATTACTTTCTTGTTTTGACATGATTCAGCCATGGCCCAGGTGTAATTATATCCACCTGATATCAATGGCGTAGTGGTTGTAGTAGTAGTAGTAGTGGTATAGGTAGTAGTAGAGGTGGTGGGGCGGTGGCGGTAGTAATATTTGAATAAAAGTTAACTAGAGGCATATCGATTAAGGTAAAACTAACCGTATTGATTAATTTGATATTACGCAAATTACTGGTGAATCTGGATACCAAACTGAGAGGTGATTAAATTAATGTGCACAAATGATAAATTGTTTCAATCATTACATTTAATACAAAATAGCCTGGAGAGAGGAATCCAATGAAGAGAGATTTCAATTTTGAAATTCACAAATTAAAATGTTCAATTTAGGCTGAAAAACCTGTGATATATTCCTAAATGATGTAAAAGATAAGACTTGTTCAAATGTAGCATTCGAATTGAAAAACTTTTTTTCAATTAAATTTACTTTCATTTCATCCCATCAACAAAAGAACATCTTAATGATAATCTTACTGCTAAAATAAATTACCCTTAAGCTATATTCGTTATTGCAATTGTTTGTCTTTGTTTTGGTTTAAATCTGTTTTGTATTTTCTAATTCGATGTTTGGCACTCTTTTCGAAAACGTCGACAAAATAAAGAAGGCAACATGGGTTATCGTTCCAAGGTACTTGGGTTATCGTTCCAAGGTACTTGGGTTATCGTTCCAAGGTACTTGGGTTATCGTTCCAAGGTACTTTGGTTTTCGTTCCAAGGTACTTGGGATATCGTTTCAAGACTACCGCGTGTAACCCGCCGTAATGTCATAGTCAAACCCAATGCAATAGACGCTTAATGTATAGTGGATATACCCAATTTCGTGAACGATGATATTAGACTTCATCATTTCTTTTGCAATTTTTTGTTGTTGCAATACTCATGCAATACTATGGAAAATAAAACGCGCATCACGGTGTCACCATAATAATAATAATACCTCAATTTTATGTAGCGTGAATTCTTATAGGTGCTATAAAGCGCTTTACGATTTTAAAAAAGAAGAAATACAAATATGATTAAAAAAGCATAGTGACATAACAGGAAAACGTTAACCCCCAATGTAATAAGGTGGGTAGGCGAAAAGAGCAGCACGGCGAGTCAAGGCATGCCGATTATTATTTTACGCAATTAGACGCAATTATCTAAAGTTTAAAAATATAAAAGTGTTGCATAATACATTTTTGTGTTCTTCGATAAAACGAGCCTTTTGAATACGATCTCCTGGTTTCCTGGATGTTGGCGTTCAGTCAACGATGCAAAAGCAAATATAGCCCCTTTTTTCAATTCCTAAAGATGACCGGGAGTGTTGTGAAAATGCAAATAAACGAAAAAACAACAGATAACGTTGGCTTTTATGAGGGAGGATAAAACTATACACGAGTTACTGAAATTAGCAACCAAATAAAAAAAACACAAACCCAACAGGTAACCTTAGCTTACATGAAAGACGATAAAAAGATACACAAGACATCATCATCCGAATAAAGGAGACACTGATATCAGCATCAAAATAAAGGAGACATAAAGCCATCAGTTAACCTTATCTTATATATGAATGAGATAAAAAGATACACAAGACACTGCAATATTTGTCATTTTCACGAGTTGTTTCATCTCGTCAGAATGTGAATATGTGTAAGTTTGAAGAGTTTTTCTGGACAAAACGTAAATTTTCAAAATTTTGAGGAGTAGAAATAATTTCAATCACGATGTTCTTTCTACGCTTCCGTAAAGAGGATAAAAATATACACAGAGACACTGGAATGAGCATCCAAATATCTTGTTCTCTTCTCAAGATATCAATGTTTGAAATGTAGACTTTCAGTTATATGGAAGGATCATTTTTTTAGACAAATACATGCTAGCAAAATGAATGACACATAGAAGAGAACTAAAAATTCTAGTACGGGTATATACAACGATTACAGCAAACTGATATACATCAAATATCATCGTCATCATCAGCAGCAGCATCATCTTTACCATAGTTGTCATCATTGCAGGTTTATGCAAAGCTTAGATAGACGTGGTCATCCGCATCACCAAAAGGTGTATCATACGCCGATTCATCGTCCAGATAGGCCACGATGCAATGGTGTATGAAAATATACTGCGACTGTATTGGCAAAGCATTATGAACCAGATTCAAATGTTTGCTGAATTATATAGGGGTGAGAAGACAATGGCTACAGGATAATTGTAGTTTCGATGCGGTATAAGGTGTTGGCCAACAACGTCTGTGGCATGGACATGTGTACATCGTTTTGAAAATATTCTTTATTCTCGATATCTGCATCTAGATTTACACATCATTACACATTTTATGACCATATCATCATATTTGTAATAGCGACCCATGTTTGCAGTATTTATAATACATAAAATGTACCTGATTTTGGACCATCATGCACCTGTTCATTCTCATATTCCATACTGTCCCAAAGACGTCAATGACATCTTCCCGTTCCATCTGGTTCATCAGAATATCAACTGTTATCAATGTCCCAGTTCTCCCAACACCAGCACTTGAGAAAAAAGAATAAAAAAGATGAGTAACTGTTCAAGTTATATCAAGTGTTATCAATGTCCCAGTTCTCCCAACACCAGCCCTTGAGAAAAAAGAATCTAAAAAATATGAGTAACTGTTCATGTTATATCAAGTTTTTTAATACTACTGAAATACTACTGGTTCCCATACTTGCAATACCAAAAACACAGAAGATAGTTACTATCATATAACTGTTATATAACTGTAATATCTGCATTTAGAGTAATTATAATTCGTCTAATATTTGATTAGAGATTAGAGAAATATAAAATATTCCAAGAATAATGAAACATACAAATTCAATAATATATTGTATTTGGTATTCTAGAATTCAATGGCAACATGTGTATACATTTGAATTTGTAAGGCGTTAGTGTTACCTCCCGTGGACCAATAACGGTTTACCATCATTTCTTTTATGTAATCTGATTAGTTTGATGAATCGCATCAGATCGTTTGGTGATTCTGGGACGCCTTCACTTGGCCATGCGAGAAACTGAAAATGGTGGACTTTCATGGAAGCGGGACCCTACATGAAGAGATAAATATTTTTTTTAACTTGTCAGAAGATTAATGGCACATTTATCAAGTTATAATACAATTATCATAATGACAATAACAAATACACAATGATATATTTTCTGGCCCCAGTTTCCTCGGGCGAAATCATAATTTTCCCCGATGGAAGGGGAATGAGGTATAGACCATGCCCCCATGTCCCGCTAGTGCAACACATGTAATGCATGTCCATAGAAGACGGCTATTATTTCCATGGGTCCTACATTTTATCGTTCCTTATTTAGAAGAATACAACTCATATTTACCTTCAGTAATGTAAATGTTCGCTGGATCCAAAATCCTTTTAGTACAGACTTGTGTGGTTGTACCATTATATCACCGTAACTGACCGATTCATCGCCTTCCTCGGGCCAGTACCGGTGGCACTTTGTCTAATAACGTACATTAAGAGTATGTTGTAAAGATATGCACATAAGTGATGAATATATAACGCCGTGTGCTTTGCATATCAAATGTTACACCAAAGACTATACTTTTATACCTCCACAATTTATTGAAAAGCTTTCAAGGCTACAAATTCCAATCTGTTTTTCAGTGATACAATTCGTGGACGATAGTTAAATCAATAAAAAAATCTAACACCTTCATTTTCAAGCTCAAATTATATAACAGGTTAAACACCATTTAATTAATTCAGGGAGGACAATTATTCAATGGAGTTGACTGAAATATCCCGGATATAACCTTAAGGATGAAGGAATGACTGTACCTCTCCATTCTCTGAGATTTGTGTTACCATGACGATGATTGACATCCCTTGCTCCCATACCATTTTCCACATATCGTCTTCTGTATTCTTTAGAGGACCCTGACAAGCTATGTAACCATGGCAATGCGTATATCCCTTTATCGAAAATAAAATAAAAACATAACTATTTATTCAGCTGAATTGTAAAGATATTCCGGTATTGCAATCATATGATAAACTATAAACGTTTCTATGAATGTCACAGACATATTGTAAAACATAAACTCTAAGAAATGTTGCGCTAAAATTACCCACTGTTCGGCTCGTATGCTATCTGTCCAAAGCTGGACAAGTTGGTTTTACACACGATGGGTAAATTATTATCCAACTTGGGTAATAATTTACCAATAATGTGTAACAAAATTGCTTTGGACAGGTGGTGCTTTGGACAGGCTCAACGGTGGGTACTTTATGCCCAACAGTTTCTAGAGTGTTAATTTAAAACAGTTACACTGTTTAGTTTTCTTATTGGACTTAAACCACATGGGGCTATAAATGTGATACGTCGTCTCAAATTTCGAAGAAAGCGTAATATAAGTTCGAGGTGCATGCGCGTTACAGTAACGAACATTGCATGTGGCAGATGGTGAAATATAAGTACACCGTATTACAACGTGACATATTATAAAACACCATATTGTGTTAGGAAGCTAAACAACTAGGATTATTTTTACATTTTGATAAAAATGCTTAAAAGGTTACTTACCGATATCAAACTAGCATTAATATAATCAGAGTCCCTGTCCTCATTCATTGGGTATAACTTGACACGAAATTGATCATCTACAGAGAAAAAAAACATATATACCGTATGAATACATATTACTCTTAGAATTAAACTTTTGTAACAGTTCTTAAAACACGGTTTATTTTTAACTGAGCACCCCAAGATTTTGTGTGGAGCACCCCAAGATTTGTGTGGTAACGCCGGATAACTTTGAAATGTTCATGACGCTCGACAATAACTGATCCTCTGTTATTCCACCAATCAGCCACTTGGGATTGCTTAGCTTACATAAACAAATCTTACCCGCCTCTCGTAAGTGTATTTGGATGATTTGGCAATGCGCCGGGAACCAACTGACACTGTGATTAATAAGCAAGTTCAGAGTTACAATTGCGCATGCCCAGAAAGAAAACGTGCACAAGACGATCACTCATAGTGTTACTGTTGCAGTTTTCACTGAAACCGTCATCACTCTTCGAAAACTTTACTAATTCACTCTATTCTTTGATCATTTTATTGTTCTAGATATGGGGGTAATATTTGTGAACTTTCATGCAGGATAAGCAGTTTTGTTCGAGTGAGCTTTGAAAAAAATCCTTGTGCACTGTTCGTATTGTGCGCGTGTCCGTGTTTATACTCCGGTGACCTCTGACATCATATCATTTTAATATGCTAATAATATCATTAAATTGAACTCTGAACTGGCTTATTAGTAATTGTGACTATTGAACCAGAGAAGGAAGATTGTTTTTAGTTTAATAACGCCCTCTTAAAAATAGCATTTGTAATAAGTGGTTTTTAGTCGGTTTAATTAAATAGGGCGGTTTTTAACTTTTTTAAAGTATGATAAAACTGCATAACTTTAGACTTTATGACGGAAAGACCCGATGACATTATTAATATTAATCTTACTTGATCAATAACAGAACTAATTGGCTTATACATAACTACTAACTTAAAAAACTTACATGGTAAGATGTGAGAAAACCTGTTTTTTACTTGGTTCTCTAACAGCTGAGCTGTGTCTGTAAGTTGCTGTTGGCCTACCGATTGTAAGTTCTAAAGAGGGAAATGACAATAGCAATAGACGATAAACCGCTAATGCATGGTGTCATTGTAATTCATTTAACAATTAAATAAAGCATGAGAAAAATGCAGGATACACCAAGGATTATTCAAGTGCGCATGCTCAGAGTGACATCTTTGTTGAGACAATCGCCACACTCGCCCATACCTTCATCGTTATGTAGTTTACGAAAAGTGCTATAAATCTTAAAATAATGGACAAAATTCTTGAATTCTTGACTGCATATCTTTATTACCTCATTACGTACAATCATGCTTTTAAACGGCGTATTGTCGCCGAGCGAAACGTGTGAAACATGATTGTTTCTAAGCTTCGTGTATCGCAAACGAGAGTTGCAATTTTCACTTAGAGATAATGTCATATTTCCTGCTCAAACACCGACACAGTACCTCATCTTCAACGTTGTATAACGAAATAGGAAATTTCATTCCAAAGTTTATGCCCCATTTTTACAAAATACCAAATCCCATTTTATATAGCAAATATATTTCATGAATGTACATTGTTACATTGCTACCGTTATACATATACAAACCACGAATTGGTGGCAGATTGGCGGTGGAATGGTGCAGTTTATATTTTGTTAAATTTGCACTCACGCAGTTGGGAGGATTGTGCTAATTGATAATACTATCTTCAATTTTAATTAAATGAAAACTAATTTCATTAAATACTTACATTAAATTCTGTCGAAAAACGATCATCTCTTTTCTTAGTCATATCTTCAACGCGACAAACAAAATCATTTACTTTAACTGGTCTGGTAAAAAACATATATG
>JAODFY010014072.1:0-13123 GCA_027580055.1 Paracaudina chilensis | reverse complement strand
CAAAACAAGGCACAATAATGCCCCTAAAATAAGGCACAATAATGCCACCAAAATAAGGCACAATAATGCCACCAAAATAAGGCACAATAATTCCACCAAAACAAGGCACAATAATGCCCCTAAAATAAGGCACAATAATGCCACCAAAATAAGGCACAATAATGCCACCAAAACAAGGCACAATAAAACCTCCAAAACAAGGCACAATAATGCCCCCAATTACTAATCAGCTTAAACCAATTTTTTATAATCACATATAGTATACTAGGCTGCCTTTGTTATTTTGTTATCAATAAAATAGTTTTATAACTAAGTCTCTCAGACATGTTTATTATTTGGTAGCGATTCTTTTGCATATTATATTTTTATTTTATTATATTTGTTAACTTTTTTTTAGAAATCGTAAAATTTATGCTGCCTATGGAATCGGGGGCAGTGAGTATGAGCTACCTATCGATGAGCCATTGACACAAGCAAGGTAGGCATTTATATTAGAAACCACCAGCTTCATTTCACAGTGACTATAATTACGAAGCACTGAAAACTAATTATTCAGCTAACTATTCAGCAGTAAATCTTCAACCAGAAATCCCTTCCTAGAATCTCCTAGTTATTTTTACTCTCAATCCATAAAATTCAGACTTTTAGAACAGGAACTGTAGTTTCGCCATTATGTTTCGCAAAAAGAATTAAGGTGTCTTACATATCCTAACAGATACTAGCATATGTGTAATAATATTAAGGACGCTTAGGTTTTGAATGACAAATGGTGTCTTACATATCCTAACAGATCCTACAATCCTCAACAAAAATGATTGGACAAAATAGTCATTAGCCAGCCGACTTTTTAAAATTTTGCCATCAGCTCGCTCCCCCTCCCCGATTCAATGTTGTACCGAAATGTGTTCAAAACAGGCAACATTGATACGGGGAGCGGGGTTTGTCCAATGTTTTTTTGTCGAGGATTATAGCATATATTTAATAATATTAAGAATGCCTAGGTCTTGAATGACTAATGGTGTCTTACATATCCTAACAGATCCTAGCATATATGTTGAATAATATTAAGGACACCTAGGTTTTGAATGACTACTGGTATCTTACATATCCTAACAGATGCATATGTTTAATTTTTTTTTTCCACAGAGAACCTTATGAAAATCCTACTTTTATACAAGAGTAAGTATCAATTTACCCTGTCTTTTCATTCAGCTTAATTTCAAGGTTAGCCTGTTATATAGCAATATATCAAGTGTGTTTTCTATGTATGTGTTAATTGGAATGCACAGTTTAGTCCTAAATTAAATTACTCATTTTATTCTTTGCAAGGAGAAGTGAAATTCTCTGTGATTTTTGACAATATTTTTAACTGTTTCCATCCTCTTCTCACAAACTGGTTCAAAACGTCCTCTATTGTATTATGAACATTGCAAAGTGCTACTGGCTCATATACCCAATACTGTAGGTGGCCATGGATGAAAAATGTATTGGAACAGATACACACTTTATTTTGTTTTCATTTTTTGTTTTTATAATTTTGGTCCATCATGACTTTATAAGGCATTATATGCGTCCTTGTAGAACATCCACAGAAAAAGAATCCAGAAGGGGGCAAACAAGCTTTCACAGTGGTTTGGCCGTCAAGGCCAGACGTATCGACGCCAAAGACACACAGCTCATGAATTTATTGGGTAGCTTCTACAGCCGGTCTTGAGCATTTCCAACACCAAATTCTGTGTCCTCCAGGAAAGCATTTTAAATGCAAATAAATGAAATGCAGTCTGCCATTTTTGCAGACTGACCTTAATTTGTCGCCAAACAAAACCCATAAAAAAGTGTTTCTTAGCATAGATATCACTAATGAATATTATGATTGGCAAAATGATTAGAGTATAGTTTTTTTTTTATGTGACAATCTATGGACTGAATGATTAAGATTTCACACTAAGAGAAAAGGTCACATGTTGAGGCTCAAAGTCTGACAGTAACTAAAATAGAATCATAGTTGACTTTTACCTAGTTTGTACAGTAGTATGATGATTGAGAATGTTATCACTAATGCAATCAAGTCATGAATGCTGACCTAGGAGGCACTACATAGGGAACATTGACTTTTGAAATGACACTATTCTCCACTGTCTAAAACTAAGGGATTTTGTTAGTTTTAGGATCAGGGAGTATATGAAGAATTAATGTTCTATTTAAATGTTCTATGTCAGTGGGTTTTTCACCTTAGTGTCGAATCTAGGTCTATATTTTCTGGTTATTTCTTGTGTTTTCAGTGAACCTGAGGTAGTCCCAGTAGTTCCGAAAAAGCCTGTACTGTCTGAAACCGACAGTGAAGAGGAGGTGATGGACATGGATGAGGAATACGACTACGAAGACATCGAAGAAGTGAAACAGACCAGGAACTCCAAGCTCCTGGAAGCATTCTTACTGAATCAGGCCACATTAGGTGACATCTCTGATGTCTGAGTGTTCTTATGGGAATTGGTGTAAAGTGTTCTTAGGGGAATTGGTTTACAGCAATAATCAGGTTTTCAGCCAAGAGAATTTATTTACTCTTCTTCCACCAAAAGGACATTTGTCATTCGTTTTCCTTGTTAGTAATGATTAAAAGACTACCTGGATCTTTCACATTGTAAATCTCCCTAATCACAAAGAAATGAGACAATAATAACTGTGTGATGGTTGCATTTTGTCGCCAAACCTTTTCACCGAACTTAGGTCTATAGTGTAGATATCCCCTATAGAGGAGATACAGTATATACATTATTCCTCTTTTTGAAGAAAATCTGTTAGTTTTTGTTGCAAATTATCATATCAAATCATTCATACATTGTCACACTATATGCATTATGATGTGGTATAATGATGACAAAATCTGTAAAAAATAAACCCTGATTATTGCTATAAGTTAGTCCTTAAATTGTCTTAATAGTACTTTTTTTCACAATTATAATTTCACATGCAGTGACAAGGTTTGTGCTTGATACTTGTTCTTCAGTAAATCAACTCAAAAGAATTGAGCAGAATTGATTGTCTGTTTTCTTGTTGTATATAACCAATATCATCACCAGGCTCCCTACTGCCTTAATTGGTCATTTTATATGCTATCAGTGGTTTTGTGTTTTGTTTTTCCATCAATTCATATTTTTATTCCTTAAACTTGCTTTCAAGCATAGAAATCTATGCAGTCATGCTGGCATATGTGTGTGTGACACTTGACTTGTAAACACAATGTTCTTTGCTATATATTGCATATTTTCTTTTCTGTACATTTCATTACAAAATAAATGAATGAAGTCAACCATACCTGGTCCAATCAAGTTCATACTTGGCATGTATGTTCGCCATTATGATCCATATTGTTTTGGGGAGAAGTCAGAGGTCAAGAGTGATCAAAGGCTGTAAACCTTGTAAACACACCTCATGATAGCTAGGTACAAGATCCCAAGGTGGCAGTCTAAGTTCATTTGGGGTGAAACTTTTTTGTACTTTTGTCTTGTTAAAACGATTATTCCACCATGCCTGGTTCTGTGTGGTATTCAATTTCCCCATAATGAATACTTGAGGTCATGTGTGGTCATCAGTGGTCAAAGATGTTCAAATTTGTAAACATGCTCAGTCCACCATGCCTGGTTAGATCACACTTACAAATGGTCTACAGCCTTTACATATCAAGTATGTATTAGAACCGGACCATTTTGGTGTTATTTGGCTCTGAATAGTTTAGCAATGACAAAAAATTTCTTCCATTTTGAGAAACCATATAATGAGAAGATTCAGTAGCACCAAGTGAAACAAATGCATTACCAACAAATCCTGCTACAAATATAGCTGAGGAACAGAATGTCATGAATAGCTTGCTGCCTGAGGTGTTAGTATATATTTATGGAATATACCAGGGGTAATTGATTTGGCATGCCATATTATTTATCTGAAGAATTTCAAGGGCCACACCCTGAGCTCCACCATGGTTTCGCTGTGTCTCATGCATGGAGAAAATGCACCCTAAATTGCCATATCACTCTATAGAATGTACCGTTAGGTAGAACGATGTTGAAGCCAAGCCAATGTATACTTGTGCATTGGCCTCCATTCAGCGTTCCTTGTAGCATTTGTTCTCAAGTGTGCAACTAAGATCAAATTGAAGTAACTATCTTCCTGGGCCGGGGGGGTGGGGGGGTTGGTAAAACATCTTGATCTCCCTTGCAAGTGTAAACAAGGCCTGGCAGCATCTCTAGATCTACCCACAGTGAGGGTCATTTTGCCTGTATACTAGCCAATAAAGTCCTATAACATTGGCTCATACAACTTATTTACAAGATTGTACTATCTATCCCATTGTATTGTATGTGAAAGCCTAACAGGCCTGCATCCAGGGGACCATGAATTTAAATTGGAGGAACAGGTTCTAGTAAGTTGCTGTAAAAATCTCTTAGGAACACATTTTTTGAGTACTTATATGGTTAAAAAATGGTTGGAATCTGCTTTGTAAATATGATAATCAGTGACTTAATACAATAATTATCACTAGATATTAAAGGCAAGCAAAGCTTATCTGGAATATGCTAGAAATCTGCTAGATGGTCAGCTCATTTGCTCTCAGGTATGGGGGGATTCGACCAAAAACAACTTTCTTGGGAAGTCTGTGAAATTCACTTTGGGACCAGAATTGTATGCATAATATATAAATTAGGTTCAGGAATGCCTTTGTTATATAGTATGGTATCCTGAGGGCGCCCTCATTGTTGTTTTGTCACATTTTGGTCTGGTATTCTGGATACAGAATTAGCATCACATGCATCCTCATCCCAAAGCCACTCTGTTTACAAAAAAAGTCGATTACAGTAAGGAAAATCTTAATATCGTATATTAAAAAAAATATTTGGAGATATTTAGGAATAGTTAGGAATCGCAAAATATGCCATATAACTGCAAAGAACGCTAATAGCAATATCTTTTTATTATATATCTTTATATTTTCATTAATATTTGGTTTTTATAAACATCAGGCTTTTATTGATTAAATGTGTGTTGCATTTGTTTAGATCATTTAAAATATAAATCTATGTAAAAAAACAAAAATGATATATTTGTATTATGCTGTAATGGATGTGTATTGTTTTTTGTTCATTTTGGCTTTTAAAGCTCATCATCGTTATCGTTATGCATTCATATAATGTTTATGTAAAATATGGCAATATGTAAAATAATCGCAAATAAAATTGATTACTTGAAATTTTATTTTTGTTCCAGTGTATTTTAATCCAGATTTAATAGTTTGTTACCCCAAAATTCTAGCTGGCCTGGGGCCGGGCCGGTGGTTGCCAGTACAATGGAGGCAGACTGTGACGTTGGCATAAATCGCAAGCATATCTTTATTTGTAAAACTCTTTTACAGTTTCCCTTTAATATCAACGAATCACTTAAACTTCACTGTGCTCAACACAAGCTAAAGGCACACTGAGGTAACAGACAAATGCCAGATTACAATGAATTTGATATGGCGGCGCCTGCGGCTAGTATCACCATGGCACCCAACCAAATTCTACCATGACTGCAACTTTAATTAGACAAACATTCGTCAATGTGTCCATTTTAGCATATATCTAGCATATTTGTAGTCACCTCACAGTCCCTTTAAGCTTAAACAATGTAATGCATTTTTAGTTTCTACTAAAAATAGTAACTGAACTGCATAACAACAGATTAATCAATTTCTTAAAAGAACACACCAGTAACTTTAGTCATAATTAAATATTATTTCAACTGAAAATACTGTTTTTGCCTCTTTTCAGTGTCTAGCCCATTTGTTCAGTGACTCAAACATATTCACTAGCGGAGTTATAATTATTTTACTTGAAACCAAAATTAAGTTACAATATTTATCACATAGTTTTACCCTATAAACAACACATATTTGACTCTATAAATACTGAGTTGGGGGAATCCCCTAATTTCCCGACCAAATTGGTGGCGTCCTTCCAGAAGACGTAACTTGAAACTTCATGTAGGCCTATATAGCAATCTGACTGACCAGTAATTTACAGTGAGCCTAGGCTCTGATAAACAAACATGAATTGATTCTAAAAATGGCCTATATCTACTATTTTTACGTCATGGAAGTCTAATCTATGACTAAACAATATAATTGCTTGATTTTTATAACCAAACTGGTATTCTCTGCTAATAAGGTGATATAATCAACAATTAATCGGCAAGTTTTGTTGCACTAATGAACAATTCGTGTAACTGCTTACATTATCTCGCACACAGTATTTTGTCACAACAAACAACAAAGTAGACGTAATATTAATCGGGTAAATTCTCAATCAAAATGATGCATCCACGTCTAAAAAGTGATCATCCTAAAGCTAGAGATGTTATGTTATTGTATAGACGTGATTTTAATGAAAAATATTGAATAATTCATGAAAACTTACCTGCAAAGAGAAGACAAAGTACAATGGAGGCAGACTGTGACGTTGGCATAAATCGCAAGCACATTGCTGCTGGTAAATTCGTAGAGCGCCCCCAATTGACCATGGTCCGGAGTAGTGAATTACGAGTATTTCCCATAAAATTATATGGGGCCCCTTTTTTCGGTGCAACACTCTCCCCTCCTTGAAAGAAGTTGACCCCAACTTGACCCTAGTATAATTTACCATTATGCCAAGAGGTCCATATAACTGCTCCAATAGTCACTTTTCATCTCACTGCAGAAAATATCATAACAAATGACTGGTTAAAGAGCATAAACAACTCAACATATATACAAGTGTTTTCTTGAATCACCTAGACGGCATCAAGACTGGAATTTCAACCTGTAACATGCATCAGTACAGCACTGTTCACTCTGGAATCAGTTCAAAGCTTTGAATCATAATAATGATTGACTCATTGACATGTACAAGTCTATCGACTTAACCTCTAGAAATCTGACCACCACTGCGCAAATCAAATTTGGATTTAAAGGACAATGTCCTACCACTCTGTTTACCTCCTGTTGTGCAGAGCTTTCCCTATGTGGGTGTTGCACCTAACAATGGGTTTGCTAAATCCAATTGTTGTCACTAATCAGGCTCAGAATACCAAATTGATAAGCAGTTTTCAACACAAATTGTGTTTGCACTGAGGTCTAGTAAAACATGTACGATTGACAACTAAGCTTGAGCTAAATATACCTATCCTCCTATACAACTGTCTCAAATGGTTTTTGGTAGCTATTGTTCACATTGTTTCTGCCACCATCCCACTGACTATGTACTGCATAGCCTTGCATTAATGGATACCTATATACTGAATAAGGCAAATAATGTGGCCTAAATGATGAATTTGACTCCATATCCCATCCCTGCCCTACATCTACCAAACCGGGCCATCCTATATAGTCACAGTTTAACCTAGTATTCAAAGGGGAACCCAACCTATCATACGTGAGGTGATATGGTGGTCGTCTGACTCGACGATTCCCTCTTTCTGGGCTACCCAATCCATCTGGTTGGTTCTGCTGATCTCCTTGGTTTGGGACAGTCCCGCCACCCTCTGGCATTGGATGGTTGGTCTCCCAGCTGTGGGCATTTACCCCATCAGAGTCAGTTGGATTATCCAATTCGACATCTTGTGGAGGTGGTTGCCCCTCATCAGTCCTTGCTGCATTTACAGCTTCATCCTCCGAAGTCCTTGTGATTGGCTCTTGACTAGGGATGTTACCTCTATCAAACGGGTTCCTTGGAAGGCATAAGGGTGCATCAGAGTCACTCTCATCACTGTCCTGATTAGTCAGTGCCTCTGCAGGTAGATGAATAATCCTCTTACGTTTCCTTTTAGGGTTCTTAGGACTTATATTTTCTACTGGTAGTAAGTCGCATGGTTTCAGTAGGTTTCTATGTAAAGTTCTCTCTCTACCTTTGCCATGCTCTCCTTGGATCACATAGACAGGTAGGTCTCCCAGTTGTTTTTTTACAACATAGATTTGATCTTCCCAGTATGATCGCAATTTGGCTGGACCTTCTCTGCCCTTCATGTCTCGTACCAACACTCTATCTCCAGGAAACAAGCAGGTTGCATTGGCCTTTTTGTCATAGCCCTTCTTCCCCTTAGCAGCAGCTTTCATTGCATGTTTGCCAGCTATTTCAAAAGCCTCTTGCATTCTCTCTTTCCATTTCTCAGCATAGGTCTTATGGCTATGTGACCCTTCTTGGACATCGTTCTCCATCTCAAAGATTAGATCAATTGGAAGTCGGGGTGACCGTCCAAACAGCAGAAAGAATGGGGAGAAGTTGGTGCTGCTGTTACGTGTGCAGTTATAAGCGTAAACACACTTGTTGAGATATTCCTTCCAATTTGACTTCTGATTTTCGGTCAGTGTCCTTAGCATTCCCAAGATTGTGCGGTTAAATCTTTCCACCTGCCCGTTCCCTTGCGGGTGGTAGGGTGTCGTTCGGGAAGGATGAATACCACAGTACTTCTGCAATCTACTGAAAAGTTGGTTCTCGAATTCCCTTCCTTGATCATGGTGAATTTTGAGGGGAATCCCAAACCTCAAAATATAGTCATTGAATAGTTTATCTGCTGCCGTTTTTCCAGATTTGTTAGTAGTCGGGTACGCCTGAGTAAATCTCGTGAAGTGGTCGACGATGACTAATATATACTCATAACCACCAGTACATCTCTCCAGATGAAGGTAATCGATGGAAACAAGTTGGAATGGTTGAGTGGTCTGGATATTTTTGAGTGGTGCCCTGATCACTCTTTGTGGTTTCTTGCTTTTTATACAACTGCAACGATTGTTAACAAAATCTTCAATGTCTCTATACATATTGACCCAGTAGAATCTCTCACTGGCAAGGTCATAAACTTTCTCAGTCCCCACATGACCCATCTCTTCATGTAATTCCTGATAAACAAGTTGGCGGTATTTGAGTGGTAACACCAGTTGGTTCTTTTCATTGAGTACTCGTCTCAGGATTCCATGTTTATCAATGATCAATTTATCCCATTGCAACAATAGCTTAGACACACTCTTTGGTTCAGCTCGTCTGCATTTTGTCGATGGTCGTGACCCTTGATGTTTATAGAATAGCACCCGAGATATAACCTCGTCATTTGTTTGTGCTGCTTTCACCTCATTTCTTGAAATGGTTTGACCCCTTTCACCTTGGGGAAATTTTGGCAAAGCAGATGCATCAACACTGGAACAGACTGTCTCTATCAATGAAGTCATCCCTTGACTCAGAGCTTCAATGTTTTCCTTTACACATGACAGAACAGTTGGTGAGATCTCTTCGGTGCACACGTCCTTCATTGTTTTCTCGTCATATGGCAATGGCACACGTGAAAGACTGTCAGCATCTATATTAATCTTTCCTGGTCTATATCGGATTGTGAAGTTAAAATCTGCCAGTTCCGCAACCCAACGTTGTCCTGTAGCATTTAGTCTGGCATTGGTCAGCACATAGGTTAAAGGGTTATTGTCTGTATAGACTGTGAAATGTTTGGCATAATACAGATAGTCCCTGAACCTTTCGGTAATAGCCCACTTCATGGCAAGGAACTCCAACTTTCCTGAGTGCATATGATAGTTCTTTTCAGCAGGAGATAGGCTTCGTGATGCATATGAAATAACTCGAAGTTTGCCATCTCGTTCTTGATATAGGATAGCACCTAACCCATTGTTTGATGCATCCGTGTGAACAACAAATGGTTTTTCAAAGTCTGGGTAACCCATCACTGGAGGATTGGTCAATGGTTCTATGAGTACCTCCAAGACTTGTTGATGTCTTTCTTCCCATACAACTGGACACTTGGATGATAACTGCCCCATCTTAGATGTCTTTATGGATTTCCTCTGTTTACTTTTGGTCTGTTTAATATCAGGCATTGGTGTAACAGTGGGTACTGTAAGCAGATCATAGAGGGGTCTGGCCTTCTTAGAAAAATCTTTGATGAATTGGCGGTAATACCCAACAAGTCCCAGGACCTGTCTTACTTCACCAACAGTTTTTGGCCTTCTCTCCTTCAGGTGTAGAACTGCCTTAATCTCCTCTGGGTCTATTTTATAACCCTCAGCTGATACAATTTTACCCAAGTATTTGACCTCTGACTGGAATAGTTTACATTTAGATGCTTTCAACTTGACTCCTTTTGACTTCAGTCTCTGCAAAACAGCTTGCAACCGTTTTAGGTGTTCCTCATATGTGTCACTGAATACCAGGATATCATCTAGGTAAGTATAGCATATTTCACCATTCATATCATCTAAACATGATTCCATGTGCCTCTGAAAAGCAGCAGGAGCGTTCATCAGGCCAAAGGGTATCCTCACCCATTCGTAGAGTCCCCATGGTGTGATGAAGGCTGTGGCTTGTCGGCTCTCTTCACTGATGAAACCTTGATGGTAGGCCTTCCCCTGGTCAAGTGTTGAAAACCAGTGGTTACCACCCAGGCCACTCAGCACGTCATTGATCCTTGGAATTGGTTGTCTGTCAGGTATAGTCTTTGCATTCAGTGCTCGGTAATCGATGCAGAGGCGAAGTGTACCGTCTTTCTTTCTGACACAAACTACCGGTGATGAATAAGGTGATTTAGATCGTTGTATCCATCCTTTTGCCATCAGGTCAGACAGGTAATTCTTTACCTCTTTATACAGTGGTCTTGGAATAGAATTATAGTTCCTCTGTACCGGATTCTGGTCCGTCAGTTTAATTTCCATTTCCAGCTGCAGACAACCCATGTCATGTTCACCTTGAGAGAACACGGCTGATTCCTCCCTTAACATCTGTATGGCCTTGTTGCGTTGCTCCTCATTCAGGTGACCTAAGTCTACTGGAGGTTCCCACATATCATCACCATCTCCCTTACTTTGTTGGTGCTGGAGATCTGTTGTGGCATCACCTTTCATGTAGGTCTCCAATGGTGCAACTGATTTAAGGAGTTCAACTTGTCCGAGGCAAACCTTCCCTCTGATGATTATGTCTGATTCTGAGGAGTTGGAGACTGGGATGATACATCTTGAACATGATCCCTTTGTGAGGTTGACCACACCCTCTTCTATCTGCAATTGGTGAGGCCACTGTTGCAAAGGATCGGGTACAAATAAGACACTCATACCTTCTTCCAGCCCTCCTGCATGTACCCGACATATGACATTCACAGTAGACTTCTTGGGGATTTTGGTTTCCTTTCTACCAGTCCTTACGTTCCCCAATGTACCATCATCAGGATCTGCATTCTTAACCAGATTTACCAACACTTGAGCTTTTCGGTTAGTTATTTTTCCATTTAGAGCATTCAAAAGAATTTTTGCAAACCCATTACCATCACAGGAAGCTCCTTGCAGGAAATAGGCAATGACATTGAATCCAATTAGAGGTTCTGAAATAGTGTCATCACACACCAACACAGGTACTTTTACTCCACCTTCCTCTCCCGGTAGATTAAAATGTAGTTCAACCCATCCACTGAAGGGTATCTCTATATTGTTTGCTCCCCTTAGGTCAAGGTCCTCTCCAACCATCAACAGCTCTTCTAATGCCCTTACCTCTAAATGACGTTGGTTCTCCCAAAGCCATGACTTTGGCACCAGAGAGACTTGAGATCCAGTATCCCATAATGCTTCAGTCCTTATACCATTCAAGAAACATGACAACATACATTTTTCTCCAACTAGCTTGGCCACCTTAGTCTTGACTTTTGGAGTTAGCACTCCCCCCATCACACTACATGTCTTTACATTTCGGGACGTCCTACCCTTGGTCACTCTCTGTCCCTCTAGAGAGACCCTGGCATGTTTCCCTGGCTCCCATATGATCGACAATTTCTTGCAAAATGGTTACTGCCACCACACTTGTAACAGTGTCTACATGTCTCCCCAGCATTCTTGGATCGACAAGTCTCACACCCTCGTTGTCGCCGTGTGAATCCTCCAGCTCTAAAATTTGCTTCTTTTACATCTCTTTCAGCTAAGGCTACTTTTAATGCCATAACCTCAGCTTTTAGTTCTAAAATTTCATCATATAGTTTTCCTTTTGGTGACAATTTTTCCTTAGGCGGCTCAGGTGGTGTATTTGTTGGGTCATTTTTGTCAAAATTCTCAGTATTAATTACCCGGGCACTTTGTGTCTTGGTTTTGAGTTTTCCTTGTCTTTCTATCTCCTGTTTAGTGACCTTGCTAACTTTCTCCAAAATCTCTTCATCAGTCACTGCCTCGTTCTGGGTCACTTGTTGTACTTCCCATTTAATGTGGTCATTGTTCAATCCTGTAATTACTGCATGGATGAACATTGCCTGGACTTGTGTCATCTCGTATGTTACCATCGCCTGGTCTTCCTGGGATGCAAATAATATTTTCTGTTTCAGGTCTAATGCCCGTAACACAAAATCCTGAGGGGATTCTCTGGTCCATTGTGACAGTTTTGTCAGCTGCACATACATCTCTGTAGCATCCTTCTCTTGATAATGAGCCCTGAGGATTTTCCGGATCTGTGGAAGTGAAACATTCCGCTTGCCCTCCAAGTAACTTCGGAGTGTCAGTCCTGGTGTTACTGCATGGATGACAGCTGAGATTACTTCCTGGTCATTATATCCTTTCTCTAACCCTTGCTCAATTTGGTGAATCAGGCTGCTAAATGTCAAAGAGTCTTTCTGTCCTCTTTCTGAGATCCTTCCAGTAATCTTGAAATCTCTGCGGGTCCCGACACCAAATGTATTAACGTTGCATGAAGATTCTGGCTGCTGTTCTTTATTGGCAAGTTTTTCTTCCAATTCTTTTATTCTAGTCTCATATGACATCTCCAGGTTCCTCAATCTCTCCTCCACATCAGTCTGAGCTACGGTGGGATTGACCGTCGTTGCCATCTTGCTATGTTTTCTATATGCAGCCCATCCGGGTGGTGCCTCCAATTTTGTTGCCCCAAAATTCTAGCTGGCCTGGGGCCGGGCCGGTGGTTGCCTTTGGGCTGCAAAGAGAAGACAAAGTACAATGGAGGCAGACTGTGACGTTGGCATAAATCGCAAGCATATCTTTATTTGTAAAACTCTTTTACAGTTTCCCTTTAATATCAACGAATCACTTAAACTTCACTGTGCTCAACACAAGCTAAAGGCACACTGAGGT
>JAODFY010013961.1:0-13128 GCA_027580055.1 Paracaudina chilensis | reverse complement strand
TGGACAAGTTATTGGGGAGAGTTAGCGAAAGTGTTGACCAATACATGCTCCTGGTCAAGTTATTGGGGCGAGTTAGCTAAAGAGCTGACCACTACATGCTCCTGGTCAAGTTATTGTGGAGTGTTAGCGAGAGAGCTGACCACTACATGCTCCTGGTCAAGTTATTGGGGCGAGTTAGCGGAAGAGCTGACCACTTCGTGCTCCTGGACAAGTTATTGGGGAGAGTTAGCGAAAGTGTTGACCAATACATGCTCCTGGTCAAGTTATTGGGGCGAGTTAGCGAAAGTGTTGACCACTACATGTTCCTGTTCAAGTTATTGGGGCGAGTTAACGAAAGAGCTGACCACTACATGCTCCTGGATAAGTTACTGGGGCGAGTTAGCGAAAGTGTTGACCACTACATGCTCCTGGTCAAGTTTTTGGGACGAGTTAGCGAACGTGCTGGCCACTACATGCTCGTTTCCTAACATGTTCCGTCACAAAATGCACGATATAACACAATTTCTCGTTTTTACACTATAGAAAAATCATGATATAAATTTCGAACAGTAAACAGTATACTTCATATAGTTGAGATTAAATTATACACCCCCTTAATTTCTGGTTAATATGTACTATCTGAGTAAATGATTATCCAACAAATAATTTGCCATCTAATTTAAGAAGAGAGAAAAAACACACTTCATTACCAAGATTTATTAGCATAAGACGTAAAAAAAAAGCATGATTCATAGGTCTTAAATATATCAAGTACTCTTCCGTAGTTTGTGTTCAATATACGATTTGAACTTTCACTGTTCTTCTTTTGGGTAAATTAGTTACGTGCTGTAGTAAAGTTTAACAAATTCGCGTAGGCCTATATATATATATATATATATTCTAAACTAGGGCAGCAATGGTACAGTGAGCGTCTCTGGAAATAACATGTTCAACCTGGAAACGGCCGAAAACTGCCAAAGTATTTCCAAATCCATTATAGCTCTTAACGTGTACTAGGTTTTCTATAGCTCGCAATGAGCCCGGAATTTGTTAATTGTCGTTGCGCCATGGCGAAATGCCCCCCCCCCCCCCCAATCTCGCCATAGCGGACAAAACGTCTCTTGAAATACCTTGTCCAATCTGAAAACGACCGAAAATCGGCCAAATTCGCCTTTTCGGGGCTAAAGTATTTCCATATCCATTAGTGGATCGTACCAGTTGTGCAATGAATAGTCCAGGTCGGATCTATACAGAGTTGTCAAAGTGACACCAAACGTGGTGGCCGGGTGGTTTGGGCTTAAAATATAGCCAGTAGGGGTAAATAAGGGGGAGGGGGAGATCTGTCTGAGACAACTACTTTCGCGCGCACGTATTATGCGTATATATGTATAAATTAACAACGACCTAAAATTGACAGCCCAGGTTATGTATACATTTAACCGACTCTGACAAATATAAGCCAACTAAGTACATGCGCATTTCCAACATAGGCTTACGACTTATTCATTCTATAAAATATCTCAAAATTCAACCACATTTCCCATAAATTTCTGGAAAATTACCGGAATAATCAGGACATATTCAGGACGGCAATCGTAATTTCCGGCCAACAATCAGATATTCGGGCAAGAAAAGTTCCACCACCAAAAATTCAAATGGTCCCGTACGCATATGTCGAGTGCTGTATCCGCATCCGGACCCATGTATCCTAGTATAGCTTATTGACACATGGAAGGCCATGTTGCAAAAAAACAGCATACCGTGCTTTATATTTTAAGATAATCGAAATTACAATATGCAGCCGACATCTAATTGACATAAGGAAGACAATATTACATAAAAAATTTAAAAAACATGGAAAGCTAGGCAATTTTTTAGAATGTGGAGAACAATTTAGTGTTTTCTATACAGTAATTCCATAAACACTATACTGTACTCCACGTATAAATTTAGTCCCATATAAAATATGCAGCTGATTCATTATAGACACATGATATTTCGCTATAAAATATGCAGCTGATACATTATATATACATTATAGTCCTATATAAAATATGCAGCTGATGCATTATATATATACATTATAGTCCTATATAAAATATGCAGCTGATACATTATAGATACATTATAGTCCTATATAAAATATGCAGCTGATACATTATATATACATTATAGTCCTATATAAAATATGCAGCTGATACATTATATATATACATTATAGTCCTATATAAAATATGCAGCTGATACATTATATATACATTATAGTCCTATATAAAATATTCAGCTGATACATTATAGATACGTTATAGTCCTATATAAAATATGCAGCTGATACATTATAGATACATTATAGTCTTCTATAAAATATGCAGCTGATGCATCATAGATACATTATAGTCCTATATAAAATATGCAGCTGATACATTATAGTCCCATATAAAATATGCAGCTGATACATTATAAATACATGGAAGGTAATATTACATATAAAGACTATACTGTGCTTCACATATAATTTACTTCCATTTGCAATATGCAGCTGATACATAATATACACATGGAAAGCAGTATTACACATGGACATTATTCTGTACTCCATGCACGTTCAATTCCACATGCTACATTATCCAGCTTTAAGTACTACACCATTAAGTCTTCAAATTAAACCATGAGCAGTGTCGTAATAAACGGGAATAAAACACAACGACAAAACGAAACACGTGCTATAAAACCAATCACTCTCCCGGCCTCTGTATGAGTTTGGCTCACGGGTGAAGCTCCTACGGTATTTCACTGTTTTCGTTGCCTCTCTCCCTGTTTATCACGGATAAGAATTAATGTTTCCGGTTTACCAAAAAAGAAAAGCCGGTCACAAGAAGCAATTTTAACGTGATCGCTGATTAGGAAGGAGAAAGTACAGTTTCGTGACATTGTACTTTTTGGGGGAATAGTGCAAAGACGGCGATACGCCATAAGCGTGTGTTTAATTAAATAGTGTGCTTCGTTTCTGATTATGGTTTTGCATATATAGAAACCGAAACGATGTGATGCAAATCATGCAATGATAGTATAAAGGCAAAATGTGTAATCCACGGATTCTACTCCTATGACGTCTCGTTATAGGCAACAGCAAAAATATAGTTAAAATAAAAATCAGTTTGCTAACTTCATTAATCATTAATTACACAATAGTTATAAAATATGCGGTTTAATTTGTTGAATTTATTATTTGTTCTCCATTCACACGATTTAAAAGATATCAGAATGATTTCTAGGTTATAGTACATACGAAAGCATTATAACTTTAGTACGTACCGGGATGGACGCAATGAATCGATATTGGTTAAGTGATACGTCAGCCTGTGGGATGCCTGGCTTAAAATGGTATGCCTGGTAGTAAATCACGGATCACGGACCAGCTAAACGGGTTGAATTTAATGTCCCCCTCCCTATATGGTGAGCTATATGTCTTTGCTAATCTCCGGATACACAAATACAACTCGATTAAGTGTAAACTCGATTATGATCAGGTAGTTTGGATTCTAAACAGAGGGGTTAAATGTTGCACAGAAGAGTTCTTCAAGTAACGGTTTATTTTTGGGGGTTTGGGGTAGGGGTCATTCAATGTCGGCCCCGAGTCACCACTACCTCTTATACTGCCACTGATCGGGGCGTAATACAAGGGGATCAAATGTGGTCCTGCCTCAAATGTGGTCCTGCCTCAAATGTGACCTTGGTTTATCTCCAGGTATAGCTTTATTTTTATTTATTTTTTTTGCAGGACGTCGAGGCCAAATGCTTCTTCAGGAATTTACAATTCGTTCAAAATCAGAGTTAGGGACTTGGGTTGAGGAAAAGGAATAGGGCTAGAAAGATGGTCTTTCAAAACCCAGAACTTGTTTTTGTTTTTTTCGAAAAGTGCGTCACATGATTGATATCCAATAATTTGATTGGTCGTAATTGCTTGAACGTCCTGCATCAAAAAATATGTCTCCAAATACTGCTCTGTTATTGCGCAATACTGTCCAGGTATACTGTTTTATGATGAGCGTTTGGTTGCGCAATATCACCATGCAGCTGTTATAATTCATTTGAGCACGTGATCCTAATCTAGAGTAGATTATTGGTTAATTTATTAAATGCTACCTTATAGTAGATCTATAGTTTGAATTCTTGACTTTTGCGCATATATCAATGAAATTATACCAGTTCCACGAACTAACATAGATTAAGTCTATATAATACTAAGTTCGTTTACACTCTCTCATTTATCAGTCATGTGTTCAATTTATGTGATTAATAAACCCTGCTATAAGACCACATACACTCTACATTACCAGTGCAGGAGAGAGCCAATTCATATTTAGTATACGATCAACAGCATTCTTAAAAGCATTCACACTAGAAAAAACAATGGAGAATTCCATTTGTCAATCAATCTCTGTTATTAAGCTTTCCCTATAGCCTCCGATCTAGTTTTTAAACTCCGCCCCCTATTTGAAACAATGCCCCTGGTATGCCTTCCATCACCTATTAAGTTCAAACAATGATTGAAGGTCAAATTATCAAATCCATGAACTATTTTAAACACCTGTATAAGATCACCACGCACACCGTCTCATAAGATACAGAGTAGTTAAATTAAGTGAACTGACTAACCTAGCAGCCCTTCTCTGAACATTCTCAAGCTTGAGATTGTCCTAAGAATAATACCGACTCCATGCCTGAACAGCATACTCCGGATGAGGCCTAACCAGCTGAAGTCACTGACTAACCTAGTAGCCCTTCTCTGAACATTCTCAAGCATGAGCTTGTCCTTAGAATAATACCGACTCCATGCCTGAACAGCATACTCCGGATGAGGCCTAACCAGCTGCAGTCACTGACTAACGTAATAGCCCTTGTCTGAACATTCTCAAGCATGAGCTTGTCCTTAGAATAATAAGCACTCCATGTCTGAGAAGCATACTCCACATGAGGCCTAATCAGCTGCTAACAATGTACTTGTGAAGAAAACTAAAGTTACGTTTAATCTTACCTAACATCCAATTTCCTTTACGAGCAGATTCAGCACATTGTTTAGATGGCTTAATACTTGCATCTCCTTACACTTCTCGAAATAGAAAAGCATCTGCCAGGCTCCCTAGATCTACTTAACTTATATATATAGCATCGTTCACAGACTTCAGAATACAGCTTAGTATCAAACGCAATTTCTTCACACTTGACACAACCGAGTTGTCAAGATCATTAATAAAAGGCGCTATAAATAACAATGGACCAAGTACCGAACCTATAGGCTCCAGTTAGTTCATATCCAGTATAAGAGTCTAGTTAGATTTTTGGTAGATTACCAGCTGCGTGCACAAAGGAGGGGGCGGGGGCATGCCCCCATATTTGTGACTAGTCGGGTGAAAATCACTCAGTCGGGTGATTTAAAAAAGTGAACGGAGGAGAGGAATTAGAAGGGGCTAAGGAAGAATTATTTGTAACCGTTGTTTATTCTTCAACTATAAGGTTGCTGTTCTTTAGCTCTCCCTCTCAACATTATAAGGTCAAACATGTTTCACAGTGGGCAACAATGTCCGCGCATCACCAGAATTATTCATTTTGCGATTGGCCCTGCGCTTTGCCTTCCGTAACGCTTTACAGAATAGTTCAGTCCCACCAAACAGAAATCCAGTCGGGGGAACAGATGTTTGACCCCCCATATGAAATGCTACAGTTGGAATCCAGTTGGTTTCCTGGTAGTGTAAGTTAACATGACGGTTTATCATAATCCAGTTAGTTCGAATCCGGCTAGCCTCAAGTTAGATTATAAGAGTTATTAGGTGGGTTAAGATATCACAGAATGTGAGGGCCATATAATACAAATCATATAAAATTAAATTAAATAAAAAAGTTATGCGATGCGGTATACCATTGCAATAGTCCAGTTAGTCCGGTTCTAGTTCTCAACAGCACCATAGCAAGGTAAGTTATCGGGAGGGGGAAAACATTTTTAAGGGGGCTAAAATATTTTTGAGGCGGGCCATTTCATAATTGCAATGCCCCGGCCCCTCTAGCTACGTGGTACTGTATGAAATGTATGAATGGTAACATTTTCAAAAAGTCAGGGGTGACATCTCCCCTGCCCACCCCCGGGTCCTGTTAAATTATATAGTAAAAAACAATTTGATCCATCTAGTTCATATCCAGTTAGAATCAGTTAGCCTTCGCCTATTGAGTAGAGACGGTGCGCATTGGATGTGGCGTTGACGCCCCACACGTGACCCCAAAATAAATTCAAACACCATATATTTAAAAAAAAAAAAGTAAAACTCCTTTTTTAAAGCTTAAATTTATCGTGTGCAAGTAAACTGCTAGACTGGTCGAAGTCCTAATTAATTTAGTGGTACTACCGCCATCATTGCACTGACCTATACAAAATACATCACGGTATTCTTTCAAATATAATAGCATATAATTTCAGAAATTTATAACAAATACATGAATACAAACCTACGAAATGATGAAGATGATTCTAGGCTACTTAAAAAAAATATATAAATGAAAAAAAAAGGAAAAACAAATATGAATGTTATCTTACCAAGAATAATGAAAACTGTAGACAGCACTAAATTCGCCATCTCGCAGACGTTGCTCGACAGGTTCGAAACACTGCAAATTCCATTCATCCTCGGATTCAACTCGCTCTGAAGTAACCTGTGCACCATGTTCTTGAATTTATCAACGTAGTTTACTATTATATGTTCAAAAACATTGCTATGCTTACGTCTCACGTCATCGCTTTGGTTTCCGCTGTTTACGTAATCAAATTGATCCAAGTCTCAACACCACAATGTTCCGGTTAACATTAGAATACATACCACATTCCATTTGTAATTGAAGAAGAAATTTTGAATAATAAACACATATCATCCATCGGTGTATCACCTTAATCCCATTCACAAGATCGATATGGGAGCATGAATTACTCACGAAAATGTTATCAGGATTATTCTCAAATCAGCCCTGTCTCTCCCGGTAACTTATCATGTTGCAAATAAATACACCAGTTCTTATTGTCGTTTTGGTTTCCCTTCCGCGCGTTCGAAAAGTATAATTCCTTGCTGCTACAAGACCGCACTGATGACAAACGGTAATACCCAATCCACGATATCACAGCATTATTTTCACAAACCAATTTCTTCAATTCGAAGCTAAAAAAAAATAATCATTCTTCCATGATTAAATCCTTCCCATCATCGTATTTTAACTCAAGCTTGTTTCTGCATCACCGTTCCTATTATCTGTTATTAGATTTCTTGAAACTTGCACGTTTCACTGAACTGCATAGTGTGCGTAGGGGAGAGCTCCGTCTTACTCTTACGATTCCGATCGAAATAGAGAAGCGGATTTAAAAAACAAATTCTGACCAGGTTCGAAACTAAACTGTTCCCATCAATCTTTGCCTTATCAGCAAGGTATCTGACGTGTTTTCAAAACAAGCACACGATACATGCCGAAAGTGGGAATGGTCGCAGTCGCCTTTGAATAGGGAAAACAAAAAACTGACAATTCTTTGATTATTAAACGGCGTATACAACTCAATCAGCATGTATGCACGAACGCGGTGAATGTGTCGGAGAGAAGGACAAAAATTGACCGACCACTTGAATTGCTCAAGGTGACAGACCTTGTCAAGAGGATGATTATAGTGAAACTGCCGGTCATAACACCAATTAAGTGGAACGTTCCATGATGCGATAATTCCAATAGAGCGACGACAAGGAGAAGAAGAAAATATACTATCACGATAATCACCGAAGAACGAGGGTGCTGCATGCCTACGGGTATAGCGCAAATTGTAGGCTTGTCATTTTAGAAGCTAGGCGGATGTTATTATTTTTCTTAGATATAAGGCGTTTTTCCCCGGTTTGTATCGTCTCAAATTGGTATAGGAACCTGTATATGAGAAAAACAAGAAACCTCTTAAGTTGAGTGGGCGATATTTTGAAAGCAACCTATGTTGAAGTGTGTTACGGTGTCTGGTGTTGACATATTATACGTTGGGTCAGTAACTACTGTTAACATGCAGCTAAGTGTACTTTTTTAAAGAATATATCTAAAACGGGCTTCATCGTCTTAATATTATTATCAAAGTATTTTGGTCAATAATCACGATATTTCTGCCAAAGAATTCATTATGGTAACTGTGCCATGTGGTCTTTAAAGGTGGGGTTGTAAGTAGCAAAACCTACCAAAAAGTCAGATTTTCAATTGGCTCAGTTGAACACTTTTGAAACTATGAATGAACACATCCCTATTGTAATAACTTCAAATATTGCAACAGTAAACACCCCAGTGAGCAAGTTTACTAAACATGTTTATTAAATTAGGATTCTGTGAGTTTTCGGTGTCACTGGAAACTCGTGTGAATTCGCTACTTGCAACCAACCACACATATAAGGAACTTTTTATTTTTATTTATTTTTATGACTTAATCCATTTCGTCATTCCATTATTGATTTGCTGAATGTGATAAAAACGTCTTCTTGGTTCTCTTAGCTTGAACTTGGCAAGGGATTTGGCGTCAGTGGTCTGAGCTTGAAGTCTCTGAAGGGTGATGGCTACAAGGCCGTCTTCATCGGCATCGGGTTACCCCAGGCCAAACGGATCCCAATCTTTGAAAAATTGACTGAAGATCAAGGGTTCTTTACCTCAAAGGATTTCCTGCCAGTTGTTGCCAAGGCCAGCAAAGCAGGTAAAACAGGCAACATACTTATATCGATGTCGGCCATTTTGTACACTACATTTTGAACACACAGCTTATTCTGTCCACTAACTATATCTGTAGCACATAAATGGCAACTGGCCATCAGAAGATTCTGCTATACCATCGTCATTAACCAAGAATTACTGAAATCTTAATTAATATGATATGACAGAAGCCTAACAACATAAATGCAAATTTTCTGCAACAAAAATAAAAAACACTACATCATTTCATTTCCTGTCTGTTATTTAAGGTTTCTTTTTTGCCCAATTTGCATGCCCTTTGATCTTAATTGAATGGTCATAATTGTCAGACATTAAAGCAGTACAATCATTGATGCTTGTCGGTTACTGGAAAAAAAAAGGTGTAATTCGGGTTTGAATTTTTAAAATCATTTGCCATATTTTTTCATCTTCATTGGATATGACTTAGGCTGTTGTGTGACCTTTGACATTTGGAACTAGAAATTAAAGATGTTGAGGAGAGCTTAATTCTTTTGTTAAATTGCCGTTGACTACAATTCATGAGGTTCCCAGTTCGAGTGTCTACAAGATCAATGTGTGTTATCTAGTTACATACAGAATTGTTATTTGAATTGACAATTCATAATCATAATCATGGATGTTAAATATGAAGGTTCAAACTGACCTTGGTCTGCTTGCATTTAATTAACTGTAAAAGGAGAGATCCTGCAGAAGCATTATGAATGCATAAATGTTTTAATTTTAATTAAATGAAGGTGCCTGTATTGTTTTAAAACATAAACATAGTAACATGTAAATAAAAAAGAAAAAAATACTTTAAAATGATAAGGATTTGAACAAGAACTGTGACTTAATTTACATGACCTTATAGTAGTGGAGGTGCTACGCTCTTGCTCGAGCTGACCAGTTTAAATAATAGCTAAAAGCATGAACCATTAATCGTCACCTAAACAATAAAAAACAAACACGCTGAAAGCATCCTTCCCTATTATTGGTCTATTTCCTTCCTATGAAAGAAATATCTTGAAAAACATTGAGGGTATCACTGTAACAAAGGTCAACTGCTTTGATTCTCACCGGAATGTATAGACTTTGCAATGAGAGTGTTTTTAGTCAGTGTTGTTTTTGTGTCTTGTTCATGTTTTATGGAAGGTATTTGAGCCATCATTTGTTTATTTTAGGTGATTAAGGATCATGTTAGCATGTGTGTGTGCGTGTGTACGTGCATGTGTGATGTGACGGCATGCTGGTAAATGCAATATCTCAACAACTACATGTTGGATCAGTGTTACATGTTACAGGTAGATGCCCCATGATGAGCCCTATTGTGCCCTATTGTATGAATTGTATGAATATGAATATTAATGAGTGGGTGAGACTTAAAGTAAAATTCGTAAAATGTCAATCTTCACAACTGTCAGCTTCATTCTTGGTGTGGTAATATAAGATAATGAGACGGGCATTGGAATTTCTCAACGGTCTCCAATGTTAAAGGTGGGGTTGCAAGTAGCAAATTCACATGAGTTTCTGGTGACACTGAGAACTCACAGATTCCTAATTTAATGACCATGTTAGTAAACTTTCTCATTTAGGTGTTTATAGTTGCATTTGAAGTTCTTACAACAAGGATGTGTTCATTCATAGTTTCAAAAGTGTTCAACTGTGATCCAATTGAAAATGTGAATTTTTGTAGGTTGTGCTAAGTTGCAACCCCACCTATAACTTGTCAAATGACTAAAGGGAATAAAATTTCACCACTGGCATCAGAACCTCCTAAAACCTTTTGGTTTTCTGGTTTAAACATCTCTCGCCCTTAGTATGCTAGAAATCTGCTACGAGTTTAATTGCTCTTGTGTACAAGGCTTTACAAATTGCATGGGGAGTGTGGTGACATTAATTGTGGGCCTTATTTAATAGTATAAATACATGATAGCACAGGTTTTTAAGGCAGGCTTATAACTGACTATCCTGAGGAAAGCAGTCTCTCACATGACGTGTGAGTGAATATTGATTGGCTTCACAGCCTTTGGATGGTAATGAGTCCGGTGTGCAATGTGAAATGTTCTAATTATATACAAATGCAGTTCAGTTGGCCTTGATGAATTAAGTAAAAGATGAGTAGAATTGTAATTGGTTAGACTAAAATCTCTACTATGATGTAGAGACTAGTTAACATTTTGCCTGTGTAGTGGGTACAGATATAAACTGTACAGTTAAGATACAGTTGAGATACAGTTTAATTACTTTGATATAAACTGTATATGCCAACACCGCTGAGAATAGTTTCAAATGTGGCCTATGTATGTACAGACATAAACTGTATGTAAACAGTTAAACAGACATGCATATAAACTGTATGTTTACGCTAGTAATATTTCCCTGTCAAAATCATGCCTTTAATAACCCTGTTGGTGAAGAGGATCGATTAACAATCCTTGTTTCCATTACGCAATGGGAACAAGGCCTGAAGACTAATCAGCCCACAAATATTTTACTATTTAAAAAGAAGCCTTATACTCTCCATGAGTTAACATGACTGATAATGATGTAGGCCCAAGTGTTGGGGACACATTGTTACATTTGGTTCAAAACTCAAAGGGTCATTCAAAACTGTTATCTTGTTTTATTGGTTGTAAATTGTAGTAGGATATACTGTTGAGTGATTGTACACTGAATGTGATAGCATCGGTATATACATACACTCTAGTCAAGAGTAACAGCCTAGCATTCTGCTTCATTGGCTAGGCCAGTGGGTCAAGGTTATTCCAAGATTGCTTTGGCACCTCAAAGTTGTTCTCAGCAGGGAAGATAAGATTGATGTCCTTAAGCTTTGGTTGTTGTCCAAAAAATAATGAATGTAGACTCTTGCCCCCAGGTCACTAGAATCAACCAATAAAAGATTAGAGTACCTTTAAACAGAAAAAAGATTTACTGTATATTGTGTATGGTGTATGAATGCAGTTTTCCTTAACCATATATTTATTTGTAGAGCTGTATAAATGTACAGATGGATAAAAAATTTTAACTCCATTTTACCCTCCTGTGTGGAATATCAGATTATAAGACAGCTGAATAAATAAACCAAATTAATGGACAAATACATGGTAACTCTGTCCAGGGATGAAGGCTGTACATACAACCATGGTAGCTCTGTCCAGGGAAAACGGCTGTACGTATAAACATGGTAGCTTTGTCCAGGGAAAATGGCTGTCTGTACATAACACATAGCTCTGTTCAGGGAAAATGGCTGTACATACAAACATGGTAGCTCTGTCCAGGGAAAACGGCTGTACATACAAACATGGTAGCTCTGTCCAAGAATCAAGGCTGTACATACACAACCATATACCATGGGTATTCCTTAACTTCAGTTTTTCAGCTGTTAATGTATGTAAACATTTGGAGGTCCTCTTTCACCTTCCACTAAATACTAATTTATCAATAAAAAGTAAGAAAAGTTGAAAAAAAAGCATTGTACAGTACAGTAAAGTAATATTATCTTCCAGTTACAATATTGTGAAGGTGAAGTTTCTTGCATTTTACCATTACCTGTCCTCCATACTTCATTCTTTATTCAGTTTTCTCTACAATTCTGATCTTTCATTTAACAGCATGCTTTAACTCTCTGTGCATGCTTACTGTCCATCAACTTCAACAGGACAATTTATTTTTATTTGTATAAATGTGTGACTCTGAGGTAAATTCCATGTAAATATAATATGTTTTTGTTCCTTAGAATTCCTCTCAATTAGCCTAGGTTACTAGATATATTTATATATTGCTTTGAATGTGAACAGCTAACCTTTCTATAGGCCTCCAGAGTATTATTTATGGTTTATTTTCAAACTGGATGACATGATTATAATAATTCTTCCCCTAAAGTGGCATGCTGTGAATAAGCGACAGACTAGAGACAAATTTGGAAGCAATTAAAGTACAAACCTTGAAAGTGTTATATAAGAGTTCTGACACTTACACCCCAGCTTATACATCTAGGGCCAGCATCCACTAGTATTATACATAAACAAACAATAACTCAAAGAGTCTTAGATCCCTTAGATTTGGATGCATAAAGAAGTTGATGATAAAACCAGGTCTAGATATATGTGTTAGATGAATATGTATCAGTCTCTGATCAACCCCCTTGCTTTGAATTGAATCAAATTGACACAAAAATATGCATATGAAATTATTACTAGACCTATAAACGAAGAGCAGCCATTTGGTACTATCAGAGTATGTTGAAATCACTCCGGAAAGCTGTTTGCAATCAGCTGTCAGGTAGAACCACAGAAATATAAGACAGAGAACCCCGACAGTGTCATTGCCGACACACTTAACCGATTGAAACATGCTAAATGCGAGGGCGCTCTTACTTATACGTCAAAACACAGCTAAGGCTGGTGC
>JAODFY010013850.1:0-13128 GCA_027580055.1 Paracaudina chilensis | reverse complement strand
GACAACAACAGCATTAAAGACAACAACAGCACGAAAAGACAACAACAAAACTCATTGCCCTTTCGGCGTTCCATATAAATAGGCCAATATTTGATACCTATTTGAAATTAAGTAGGTCTTTTTTGGTCCGCTGTAATTTCATGTAATATCGTTTGCATTTTGTTCTTTGTTATATGGTAACAATACGAGGCGACGCTATTTCAGGGAAATTCCCTGTCTGTTTGTTATAGGATACTACAGTGTTGTAGCAGCTAGGCCATTAGACTCCATGTTCCTCCGTTTGACCCAGGTATAACCATAATGACATCGATGTAGGCTATATCAAAATGTTTAATGCTGAGCCATATTGGATTGGACTAGTCTAGGGCACTTAAATAGAGACTGAAACATGATAAGTTGTTCTATCCATACTTAAGATGAGACTGTCCTGTGAACTAATGGGTAGCCTAACGCAACGTCTCAACATTAGCATTCCAATAATTTTGAGTACACATGCATAGGAATTGTGAGGGACTTTGAAGATTTGACATATTACAAATGTTTTACAGTATCTACCAGACTTCACCCTGGTTACATACTGTGTGATTTAAGAATATGACAAATTGCTTTACAAGATACCTAGTACTGCAGTCTGATAAACCTGTATGGGATAAAACACTTGGCTTTTACATACGTACAAAAAAGGTACACCACCCAACATAAGATAATGGAATAGAGACAAGAATTTAGGACTTATTTCAAATACATTATTCTGCAATGACAGTATGACCGTATACTATTATTGGAGAAACACGTACTTGCCAGCATACTTCATTCAAGAAGATTGGATAGCTATATAGCATGAATGTTTTCTATTTGCATCATCGTTTATGTACTTACCAGAGAAAGTTTGGAGATGGAACATTATATGTTCGTCTAATAATAGAATGTCTCCTTCTCATTGCAACGCCAATAGGATCCACTCTCTGCAGACTTTCCCTAATCCTAAATACTTGGACCCTCCAACCTCTGGCCACCAAAGCTCCCCGCATCAGAGTCTGTCCACAGCGTGAGTTGACATCTAAAATGTCACGGACCTCCCTGTCAAGGTCATCATCTGAAATGTTGTGGTGGTTTGAACCAACTGGCATGCCTAATTCACGTCGTATGTTTCGTATTGAACGGGCTGAAACTCGTAGAAGTTGGGCTATCTTTTCCCAACTGAATCCTAAGTTACATAAATATTCTAATTGCTCCTGAGTAACAAGTAGCTTTGGTCTGCCTGGACCTGGTCTGTTTTCGGTTGGACATACGAATGATGGTGGATTTAGCCTGGCTTCAAAGTGAAGTTGCAGGGAGTTCAGGAATACATTGACATCTGGTTCGTTTCTTCGCACTGGAGGTGGCATGCACTGAACAATCCCCTGAAGCAGTAGAAAATGCAACACTAAAAATGCTGTCTTACAAGTGAGAAGCCATCTGTGTAAAGTGGGAACATGAGAGAAATACAGTCAATCCCTTTTCTACTTTAAAAACAATTGCTGACACCTCTATACAGAACATAGATGATTAACTTCTTCAATTTTCTCTTTTCTTTTGAGACACTGATGAGGGAGGAATAACACTGAGCATCATTTGGCTCTCAATTTTCAGATGTAACAGGGAAGTCTAACGTCAAGCACAAATCAGGCTTTATTTTAACCACATCACAATGCATACAGTGTGACAATGTAAGATTGATTCGTAATATGTGCCACGCTTTGTTGTTGTTTTAAATACAGAAGGAAAACACACCCATTAACCCATTACGTATAGCATGGTGGGCTCATAATTGACGCACTTAAGAATTTGATTAGTGATGTCTATCAACGAAAAATCCAAATCACTCAACTGTATGCGTGTTTCATATGTGTAGTTCCTCAGTAATATAATCATCTCAAAATATTTTTTGTTTTGTGCCTATGCAATGTACACTTGAGCAGAATTTGACCACAAAATGTCTGCCCCGTCGAGATCTTACATACCCCTAAATTGACACATTCGTCGATAAGCTAACTGTAGTGTAGACCTAAGTATACATTCATTGACTTTGGATGCTGTTTGCTATGCTCTGAGCCTCTTAGCTCAGACAGGTCAGGTCCCAGAGAGTAGTGGTATCATACTGAGGTAATTTTGGTTATTTCTATTTTAGGGAGTAAGATATCCAAATGCCAAAAAACATGCAAAACTGGGGGGGAGGATGTTAAAAGCTTTAAAAAAAACACAATTTGATCAGCACACATCTCAAATGGATTCAAATTCATCAAATATGTAACTCTGCTTCACTGCAAAAAGTTTAGGTTCCCTGCTGTATCCTTGCTAGTAATATCTGAAGGTAGCCTAACTTTAATATAATGCTACCAACTGACGTAGGTAATGCAAGCCTAGCCTAATTTCAGCCACATGGTTAACAATGCATTGTAGAAAATCTGCAGTGGCTAGTGATATGCAACGAATCTTGGGATAATTGTATCATACTCACGGGCTAGATCTGGACGCCATGACTGCATTGCTGCTGTTACTGTTAAGCCGGCTAGTTACGGTACAGTAGGCTTCGCTCTCGATCGTATCGTCGTACTATCATGTGCAATGTGATGTCGCAAAACCACTAACTTTGAACTGCATTTCGATTCTGAGCAAACAAGTGCATGTTATGAATGGCCAGTGTAATGAACAAGCTGGTCACTGAAGTTACTGAACAACTTAACAAAACTTCTTAGTCGGCACTTACAGAGCTCCGTACTTTGTATAGCATATATATTTTTCTTACAGAATATATTTTTCGCACAGAATATATTTTTCGCACAGAATAGAACTTTGTTGTTAGAGAATATATATATTTTTCCTTACACACAATAAAAATATATTTTTGCACACAATAAAATTTTTCCTATAGAATATATATATTTTCTGTCTCAGAATTTATATATTTTGTTAGAGAAAAATATTTTTCTGTCAGAGAATATATATATTTTTTAACAAGATTTATTTATATATATATTTCTTTTTCTCTAAAAGAATATATATATTCTTGACATAGAACAATTTTTTTTGTGTGTTAGAGAATATATATTTTTTGCAGAATATTTACTGTAAAACAATATATATATTTTTGCACAGAATACTATTTGTTATTAAGAAAATATTTTCTGTACGCCTGAAGAATATATAAATATATACTTTAAGGGAATAAATATAATTTTCGGTGAATATATATGTATATACATACATATAAATATGTCTAAAATGTATTTTTGAAGTAAACCATGTATGTATTTTGCAAGTAAAGCATATATTGTTGTACGTTATATGCCGCTTTCTCACGCTATACCCAGGAGTGATTACAGACTAGATTATAAAGTCTAGGATTTTGTGCACTAAAGTGATTACAGAAGCCTGATATACATGTAAACTCAAGTCATTATGGACTATGATGTTCTCAAAGCTGAATTATACTCAAATTATTATCTGTGTTGGTCAAGTGAAGTAAAGTGTGGAGTACAACAGGAAACTTGGATGCACTAATGTAACTTAAGTTGGTGTACACTCAAGTGATTAAGGGATGAACTGACATGATAAAAGACTGGGGTAGACTCAAAGGATTAATAATTGGGCTACAATAAAGACTCATTTATAAGTGATGAAAGACTGACAAATTCAAGTGAATAGAGACTGCAACATCAATGGCAAAACTGACATACACTCAAGTGTTCATCGACTAGGGGGCAGTCAAGTGTTTAGAGATGGGTACACTCAAGTTAAATAGAGGGTGTGGTAGAAGCCTACCTCATTAGTCTCTGATCACTATGACAAAACAAGAAGATTTTATAAGGACAATGTTCATCCACAATAGCTTTGACATGTTTTGAATGAGCTTAAGTTATAATAATATACCTTCCATAGCCTTCAAATGATCACCCTTGTTGAGAATTACTGCAACTCATGGGGGTACACAGTGTTTATTGACTAGGGTACTTTATTGACTAGGGTACACTCATCAAGTGTTTGGCCTCTGATCACTTTGACACAACAAGAAGATTTTATAAGGACAATGTTCATTGTTCCTCGGAGACTACCAACGTTTTGATAGGACATCAAAGTATGTGCTATATGTCCTTCAGGTCTATCTTATGTATACGCCACAATGGCAGACATGGTTGTAAAAATCTGTTTTTGGAGACAATCGGCAATGATCTGAAACACCAAACATTTGATTACTCTTGCTCAATTTGTTTACTAACATGTAAACAAAGTGCATAGTTCAATGGGGTGGCACTAGCTGCACTAGTTACATGACTGAAAGGACAGGACAGCACCGTTGAAGCTACGCCGGTCGGGCATAACCAGCACTAGCGCTTGTCGACCGGCCCTCAAAGTAAACAGCCATCCTACCCACTGGCACTCGAGCATCCTACCGACCAGCACAAGTACAAGAATATTGAAAACTTACATTGTGAAAGGGCAAATTAGGACCCTGCAAAGCACATTAATCGATACAAAACATCTAGAATGTGCAAAATTATGTTTAGTCATTTTGTTTTACTGTTACAGACTATGTTAACACTACGTGGTATGTACTTTATGCGCAAGTTTGGGGCAAACGGTTGTCAGTCCACCCATGAAATTAGCCCAGCCCTCAGTTTGATTAAGCCATCACTAAATTTACTCTAGTCACAACACTGACAACTTGTATAGTACAGGAAGACCATCCAGTCAATTTTTCTCAGACTTAATTATGTCATTGCTCTACATTTCAAACTACTAAACCAAGTTGGGGCAAGTGGCCTACAGATTTCACTTGCCCTGATTTAGTTTAACTTGTCCTGATTTAAAAACAAAATGTTGTGATATCATGTAGCAATTCAACCACGCAAGGACTAGATGTGTCCTCTTGAGGTAGGTATAATTTAGCAATACATTCAGAAGATGTATAGTACAAAATCTTGTGTCAAAATTAATTTTGACTGCTTCTCCCCGCCCATGAGTATAAACGGGTACCTGCGAGGTAACTTGTAAATATAGCTAAGCACCAGGTTCTGGCAACACAATATGTAATATCCCCCATGGGTCACATGTGGGGCACATGTGTGCAGGTTGAATGAAGTCAGGATTGTGCACTCAAGTGTGGGTGAACAGGGGATTAGTGTATATATATCAGCATCTCATGTCACGTTTCTCGATAGATGGCACTATATTTGTTTGTATTTACATTTACATACATACCTATGTTGTCATTTCTGTATAATAGTGAAAAATGTATATATTTTTTTTTAAAAAGCCCTTTCTGGTGCATTTCCAGGAAATACAAGTTACTACTCACATCGATAAGTGACTGTATATCTGTTTTAAAGTACTTCTGCAAGGTGGTGTTGGTGGCTCCTAGCATCATGAGATAGTCGTTACGTGCCTTGGTGGCCTTCAGCTGACACTCCTGGAACTTCCCCATGCTCTGTTTTTTAGCAACGACAAAAAAAGAAAGAAAAATGTTACTTTAATTGGTGGACCAGAGTGACACCAAAGAAGTATGTTTTTTTTAAAGGCTGCCATCAGTTTTGATGCATTGAACAACATTTTAAACAAAAAATATCGAATACAGAAATGGTACAACTTCATAACCTTTTTCCTATAAAATTTATATAGCTTGGAGTGCATGTTAACTGTGCACCTAAGCATTTTTCCAGCTCAAAATTCTTCAAAATCCTGTGTCTGTTCTAAACATCTTATACCTGATACAAAGATCCACAATCCTGATATGAATATTCATAATTTGTTATTTTGGCCTGCAAATCAGCAAATCAAATGCCCCTTTAAGAGATACCATGTAAATTAGGAATTCAGATTAATGTTTGGTTAAGACTCTGTGCAAGGTTTTATTATCCAGTGAACTTGTATGTGTTCTTTATATACCTCTTGAATCTTACACCTTCATGGGTTTGTTGGTAGAGAATAAAATGCTAAAAGAAAGGTTAATGTAGGCCAGTTCACGGTTGCATGCGCAAATCTGTGTGTATTGCCGTGATTGAGTGAAGGCACCAGTGAACATTCGAGCATACAGCATGTAGCTCACAATTGTCTGTAAAATTGTTGAATCAACCTAATTATGTTAAAAGAATAATCACAAGGTAAACAGTTTGGATTTCATTTTATAGCATGTACATGACCTGAAATAATTCCTGATTGTATTATTTATTTATTTGTCTTAATTTCTTACCAAACATTGTACTTACAATATACAATATCCCTACAATATGCAGTATCCCTACAATGTACAGTATCACTACAATGTACAGTATCCCTACAATATACAGTATCCCTACAATATATAGTATCCCTGCAATATATAGTATCCCTGCAATATATAGTATACCTGCAATATACAGTATCCCTGCAATATACAGTATCCCTACAATATACAGTATCCCTACAATATACAGTATCCCTACAATGTACAGTATCCCTACAATATATAGTATCCCTACAATATATAGCATCCCTGCAATATACAGTATCCCTACAATATACAGTATCCCTACAATATACAGTATCCCTGCAATATACAGTATCCCTACAATATACAGTCATTTTGTAGTGAGTAGTTATTGTTTGTAGACCTTGTTCACACCTTTTTGATTACCAACAATTCATTGCACTCAACGACTGTGAACAGGCTTATTTATGTTATGAATTCATAAAATAAAAACACCAACATCAAATTTTCCATATAAACATATTCAGGGATGTGCTCATGCAGGGCTGCACGGGGTGGCCCCACCTGGCACCAACAACTTCTGCCCGGCTCTAATTAAATATATATATAACATTAAATTATATAACATAAAAGGAATAGGGAATCATCATCTGTTTGAAGAGCTCCAAAAGAAGCAGAATATTGCATCTCTGCACCACTAATGGAAGAAAAATATTCCATTTTAAATTAGACCCTTCTGTCAAGATGGTGACAAATGTGCCCGGCACTCAGAAAATCCTGGGCATCCCTGATATTATATTTCAAAGAACGACAATTAACACAATTGTATAGTGTTATTGATTGGTCCCATAAAAAAGCAACAACTTTTTTTTTCAAATTTCTTCAAAAGTTTTACCAGGTACCACAATATGACCTCTCGAGGAAATGGATTTTCCAGTCTTACAGCTTTACATTTCCTTCAAGCCGATTGTAAACAAACAATCATTTCAATAACACAATCACTTACTGTATGTTATTTAAAAAAATTTACATGCTCTGTCGTGACAACATGTATGATTTCTATCAGTGTTAAATTCGTTCATTAGGTCATAGATATTGTACTCCACAATATGGATAAAAATATAACCAAAATTTACACAAAATAAATAAAGGTTGTTTTGGGTTCATAAGAATTTATGAACACTTTGGTTTAACCTAAATGTGTAAAATATTGTTCTCTTTAAGCCTAGCCCCTCCCCCACCACCCATGTTCCCCACCCTCATGCTCTCCCAAATGCGATATCTGATATTGATATTAAAAATATTACTCATATTTGCTGATGCTCCACCCCTGCTAAGACATTGTTTACCTTCCCATTACCCACCCCCTTTGAAATGTTTGGGGACACCACATTGTAGGTTGAATTTGGATTAAGCACTTCAGTTATTGGTTACACAGCACCTTTGAAACAACTAAAAGAAATCACAAACAATGTAACATCTCAAAAACCATTAAAACAAACAGTATTCATTTTTCCTTATGGAACATTATTGTATTTTGCTTTACATATAGATAATTGTTGTAATTGTTGCTGACCACAATCCTTTCTCTTGGACAGAGGCATTAATACAGGGGAGCATGGGGGGGGGGGCCTCACACTTTCCCTTTTCCCCCACTGGAAATTTCCATAGTGAGAAAATATAGTAGGTTCATATTCTGGACCAGTACATTAGAAACAGCAACACAAGCCACACATATGTGAACATAGGAACTACTACATCACCTTTGACCTCTCCATAGGCCTATAAAGTTAGGCTTTCTAAACAAACCTATCATGCTATAATTCATATAGACTAAGAAGAATGGCAACCATTATGTAACCATGGTACCCATTCCAAGTCACATGATGTGCCAGCTCACCATATATTTTTGCTGGCGAATTGGCAATCCTACAGAAGAACTGATGACCTGATGTGAATATAGTGCACCCCCAATTCCAACATCTTATTCAAGGGAAATATTTTGCACAATTGAGGACTGACAGGGAATTTTGATATGTTACATGGCTGAAAGCTCAGTCAATGGTTTCCTTATTTTTCAAACATAATTTGCAGATTTGTCGAAAAATACCAACGCCGGCGGCGTCAAACCCACAAATTATATGTCATGATATTTAAAAGTAACTTATCAGACTGATTTTTCCTTATTTCACTTAACTATTTGATGGCCATATCAAGACATGGGATCTCAAAATAAAGGTCTGGGAAAGTGCCATTTCCAACAATCTACAATCCTCGACAAAAATGATTGGACAAAATAGTCATTAGCCAGCAGACTTTTGAAATTTTGCCATCAGCGCGCCCCCATCCCCGATTCAATGTTGTACCAAAATGTGTTCAAAAACAGCAACATTGATCCGGGGAGCAGGGTTTGTCCAATATATTTTTGTCGAGGATTGTAAGTCATTTTAGCTAAAGATTTCTTGATGCTACCTGCCAACTGATGGTGGCACTTCGCTTAGATAGTAACAAGATGCCCTCCCATGAAATGAATAAGCTCCCCCAGTCCCCTCACTCAAAAATAAGTCCTGGCTATACCACTGAGCATTTGATGGAACAGATACCCCACACTCACTCATGTCTGAGCACACACTGAGTCTATTTTGATGGATCAGATACCCCACACTCACTCATGTCTCAGCACACCCTGAGACTATTTTGATGGATCAGATACCCCACACTCACTCACTCATGTCTTAGCACACACTGAGACTATTTTGATGGATCAGATACCCCACACTCACTCATGTCTGAGCACACACTGAGACTATTTTGGTGGATCAGATACCCCACACTCACTCATGTCTCAGCACACACTGAGACTATTTTGACAACCACCTGCACATCTCTTTCTGAATTGGTTATTAAAATTGTATTGCAGGAAATATTTAAAACCAATAACACATTGGTTTAATAAACGCTCCTGTCAATGTGAAGTGGCAGTCGATGCAGGATTCCCTTACTTCCCTCAGATAAGTTGGATTTTATTTACTCGTATTACAAGAAGGAATATTAGTATGACAACGTTAGGATACAATACTTGACATTAATATCGTGTGCTAGCTCTTCCCGCAAGAAATGACTTTACGATGATAATAAAAACCTTGAATCGGTGCAAACTATGTTACAACATTCAAATACAAATCAGTGGCGTAACTCCTATGTGCTCCGAGGTGGAAAACCCCCGGGCACCCGGGCTGACGGGCACCCGGGCTGAGAGGCACCCAGACCTGGATACAGTTTTGACACGATAATACTTTATTTCCATGGCTTAGGACGAGCAGTGGAAACCTTTACCCACCTGGCATCCGCATAGAATTACGCCTTTGACCCTAAAAATTGAATTCCTTGGTTCAAATGTCATTTTATGTGGATCCCAACAGGTTACCAAATAGGAGAGAGTACAAAAATATCTACACCAACCTGCAATCAGCATCCAAATATTGTTGGTGGGAATTTATTTACCAATTTGAGTCAGACACGGTATGGTAAGATTGCTATTTTGAAAAGAGAATCATGTAGGCTTTTTGTGAGGTCCAAACATACCAAAAGCCTTCAACAACCACCTGCAAACCTTTCTCAGAGTGCTGCTTATTAAAATTGAATTGCAGGAAATATAAAACCAACGACACACTGGTTTCATAAAGTAGCCTCACAATGAGCAATGTCACTCAATACAAGTTTTCCTTTCCTCCCTCGCATAAGCTGGATTTTATTTACTCATATTACAAGACTAATTTCTGGATGACAATGAAAAGAGCCAGTACTCCACAGCTGAAAGCGTCTGTTAGGCTCTTTTCGTATCGAGGAAACCATCCCCCCGGTCAAAGAAATCTTGAATAGATTGATTCAAACTCTGTTACATGAAACGCTCGTGTCATTTTCAATATTTCCAGATGACAGGAAATGTATGACAGTCCAAAAGCTTGTCTCTGCTTTCAAAAACATGATTCAAAGTGGTGTAGTAGTTGAAGTGAGGTCATCTGTACTGTTTCAATAAAACAATGCTTGGGCATTGTATATCAGTTTAATAAGAATGCTGTGGCAACTATCTTGTCATTTCTGCATAATGGTGAAATATGTAAAAAAAATCTGCCATTTTGCGGCACATTTCCAGAAATGTTCACATTGTTCCAAACATGTTACTACCGTATTCTGTGCAGTAGGTCCTTATGGGGGCACGGTGACCTCGACACCACACTGTAAGCTGACATGACCAGATATGACCAGATACTTCCAGACATGTTACTACCGTATTCTGTGCAGTAGGTCCTTATGGGGGTACAGTGACCTAGACACCACACTGTTAGCTGACATGACCAGATATGACCAGATACTTCCAGACATGTTACTTGTGTGTTCCCTGCAGTAGGTCCTTATGAGGGCACACCCGGCACAATGACCTCGACACCACACTGCACTGGAAACCTCTCCAGTGGTTACTTCACATATTGTAGCAATGATCCATTTTGCTCAGAAGGCCGAAGCACCCAGAGTGAATAAACCCAGTCTAACATCTGTATGCTGTTGGGTACGGCATGCAACATAGTGTCTGTTTTTGGCTACATATTATATATACTTAGAATAGTAGGTAAGGTCTTGTTTAAAGCTACACACAGAGAATACAGTGTCTAGGTTTGACATGTTTCAGGCTAAACACAGAGAATAGTGTGTCTAGGTTTGACACTGTTCAGGCTACACACAGAGAATAAATCATCTAGGCTTGACATTGTTCAGGTTACACAGAGAGAATAAAGTGTCTAGGTTTGACATCATTCAGGATGTCCCCGTTGCTTAGTTTTTACAAGCAAAATAAAGTGTCTACTATCACATGTTATCAAAGGTTATACACACAGAAGAAGCCGGCTGCATCAGCCTGTTGGTTGTACTCAACCACAATACCATCATATTTCCTGTTTCCATACTTACAATATGCTGGTACTACAGTTATGACTAGCTAGTCACACAGTAGTAAATAAAAGCTCTATATGTTTGGAAACAGATGTTGATATTGGGTAGACAACTTTTGCCTGAACATTGGTTAAAGGCTAACTTTACAAGCCCGGCCCCAAAGTGTTTTTTACAGCCCTCCCCATTTGCCTGACGATAGGTGTCCTACCACTGGCATTCAGGGGTCCCAGGTGTGAATCTAGAGCCAGTCACTTTTGACTTCTCTGTTGAACTTGATGGGGATGTCCACTTCATGTTGCTTGGCATGGCTGCTGTGCAGTGGTAATGGACACGTTGCCTTGACCTAGATCTCCAGACTTTCAAAAAGTGCTAAAAGGATGGATACATCTAGGTCTTTTGGATGGGGGGAGGTGTAGTGGCAGTCCTGCTTCTAAATCATCTGAGCACATGGTCGAGAAGTGACGACTGAAAAGGCAGTGTGTTCATCAATATTCACATCTATACTAAGGTCATTCAAGAAGGCCTCTCTGACCCTTGCTGTACTATTAAACTAAGTTTCATATTGTTCCAAACACAATTATGTACTCCTCCAGCTAAAATGCCAGAATACTATATCATGGTAAGACAGGATATGCTAAATTAGTTATATGAGGTAAGTAAGTACGTGCTTTAAATTACTCAATTTTGTTTATACTAAAAACTATATCATCTTTTAATCTTTATTCGGTTTACACGTTTAGCATTTCAATAATTAATCAGCTATGCATTGAAAATCGACTACTAAATTTTTTGTTTATAATAAAAAAAACAATATCACCTGTTCATCTTTTTATTCTGTTTACACATTTAGCATTTCAATATGTTATAATAAAACATATGATCATGATTAATTTCTGGTAATTTAATGGTCGGAAGTGTAGCATTCTGCTGTGTTACCTATAGGATAACATACATGATGCACCTGCAAACATGTTTGTGCAATAGCAAACTGTATTTTCCTTTTAGTTTCCTACTTTTTCCCCTTGTACTGATTTTGTCAATGTGTTGCCATGTGGGAAGTGCCTTCAGTCTCTAACCCCACCCCCACATAGCTTGTGGTGTTCCTTAATTCAAACCAAAGAATTGATGCACTAAGCCATCAATTTGGGGGGCCTTGTTTTAGCAGTTTACATTTTAATGATTTCGGTTCCCTCCAGCTGGGCTTTGGGAATCATCAATTCCGCCATGGTTGGCCTGATGATTCCCGTTGAGTCGCATTACATTTGGCAGGTGCACATACCCGCTATTAATCAACCAAATTTTCTTTGGAGTGCTAAATGAAGTGTCGAGCTGTTACAGTGATGGGTGGTCACCTGCGCACAGAACAAACTCTCCATACGAACGACCGAAGCGTGACGGCTCTCTGTGGAGCCTTAAAGAGCAGATGCATTCAGGACACCAGAAATTAAGCGCAGCTCTCTGTGGAGCCTTCAAGAGCAGATGCATTCAGGACACCAGAAATTTAGCAGGCAATATTTGCAATAACATTTTGCGATGTGCATTTTCACTGAGACCAAACTGTCACTGCTTAAACAATCGGAAGACCTGTCAAGCCTTGTTCCTTTTCAGAGAGGTGCCATCAGAAGGTTTATGTAAAACACCAACCAAGAACAACTGATGCAAAATACAATATATGATAAATGTTTATAAATCTTTCATTATGAGCACGGAGATGCATGCCAGTGAGTTTTTGAGCTTGCTTCCAAATATCATATAAGAGGTGGGGACGAATGTTGATCAAAGTGGCGACTGACCTCAAGACCTTGGGCAGGGGCACTGGGAGGGCAACTGTAATTTTGGGGGGAAACATTTTTTGTGGGGTGAAAGTTCTGCATGGTATAACCAGAAAACCCAAAGGTTTAGTGGTTCCGATGCCGATGAGAGTTTACGAAATAATTTAAGTAAGAATTTTT
>JAODFY010013739.1:0-13129 GCA_027580055.1 Paracaudina chilensis | reverse complement strand
TCCGGTCAAATTCCCGGATGCAACAATCACACATAATCAGGTAGCCTGGTAGACTATGGCAGATTCCAGGAAGGACTGATGGGAGCTGACAGATTGTTACGCATCTTTAGTATGAGCCCCCCTTAATGGTCACAATGCTGAAATTGTTGAATCTTCATCAGGAAGACTAACAATTGTTGGGGACTAACATCTGTAAATTAAGTGTTAACATACATGTTAAAAAGATAAGTTTATTTCTTACAAATAAGGTCTATTAACTGGCTGATAGTATTGAGTATGTAACCATGCAAACAGCCATGCTACCTAGTCAATCTTGTTCCAATTCTAAGACCTATTTACTGATCTGATGATCTCAACAGTGACATGACCTTGAGTTTTTTCACCAGTTGAGTGTCACAAGAAATTTTGTATGATAACTGCATTAATGATGCTAGAGCTAAATTGTAAAGGTGTCGCGCAGAGTAGGGCTGAACTTAGATGTAGGCATTGTCCGACCGTAATCAGGCTTATACATCACTCAAGATCAAAATTTATGCCTTTTAGGGTAGGTTGCGTGAATGTAGGAGGTTTAAGAGGCAGAACAGGAGAAGTTGTTGAACTGCTAGAGTGTAGAGCAATCGACTTATGTTGCATGCAGGAGGCTTAAAGGCAAGGCACATCAGCCTTTTAACAGGCAAGAAAACAAAGTATAAACTGTTTTGGATTGGCAAGAATATTCATTAGTGCATTCAAGTGCATTAACTTATGAAGCTGTGGTCATCACTCCTCTGTGACACAGGCAATACCTCCAATGTTAATGGCCACCTTTAGAAATTAAGTGCTGTTGAGCATTTGTGATTAACTTATTCCTGGACATACATTTGTAAGCACCCTGCCCTCTTTTTGAGGTAACCTCCACACTAATGTCACAGGTATTTACTGATCATATGGCATTAAATACAGGTCTGACCAGGGAACCTGCCTACGCTCCTGCCCAAACTCCATGATGCCCCCCCCCCCCCATTCCTCCTAGTTAAGCGCACTTGTATGGTGTTCCATATTTTGTTTTATAGTTTGGTAGTGCCATAGCCATGAATCTATTTACTGATTATTGATTTCCACTCTACTTGTACCACACCCTCTGTAGAACAACCAGTTTGCATTTCTGCACAAAATGTCCACATCTGGCATAGGGATGACCTTGGGCCTGAAATCCTGGACCACTCCAGGTGGCCAAACCCCTGCCCATCATTGTTGTCCATCTAAATTTTCAAACTACTGAGCAAATTATAAAATCATGAAGTATGACAAACACAACAATAGAACCTACTGGTGCATTGGCATGGAAATCATACATCTGAATACCAAGTTGTGTGCTCTGTTATCCTCTTCCATTATATTTTGGAAATATGTTTAACTCTTCTCAACATGATTCCACCAGTTTCAAGATCAACTAATCCCCAACTAATCCCAACTTATCCCAACAAGCTTAGGACAGTGATTACAATTTTAAACATAAATTGGCAATCAAACTTTTAAAAATTTTCCTTGGAAATAAAAAAATGAAATGACCACACGATGGACCTTCTACTTTCAAAGAATGCATTGCTTAACCTGCCAAATGTGATTTTACCAGTTGGTGACATTGGTCCCAAAATTCTTTGGCAATAAAAACATTTAAAGTGGCACATATGCCTAAAAAAAACTCATAACAATGAACAATGACATTGGTCCCAAAATCCTGCCAGATAAAACTCATAACAATGAACCTGAGATAAAAAGGCACTTTTAAAAAAGATATTTGAATAATATCAAACCAAACAAGTTCTCTTTTGCAGTTTCACATCACACACAGCTTTTCTGTCCCTTTTGAGCATCAGATTTCATTCGATTTCGAATGTAATCCTTAATGTTTTTCCAGCTCCTGTTGCGCAGACATGGCTCCAGCTTCTTGCAGTCCTCTATTGCCGACTTCCCAGGCAACATCGATGATGCAAAGAACCGTTCTAGGTGCCTACGGACTGCTGCCTGTTCCTTAATAGTCCATGGTGTTTTCTTCTGTTTCCCTTTCGCGGTCTTCATTTCCTTGGTTTGATTTTGTCTTGTGTCTTCTCCATTGTCATGTTTTCGCTTCTTTCCTGCATGTGAATAGAAAACATAAATCCCAAACAAATTAAAAAGAAAAATGCTTAGCCCCTCTAATAAGGCACTGTTAACTTCTTTTAGTGGACACCAAGAGCACTAATGGCACTTGTGGTGGTCTAGGACAGCCTGAAGGCAGCCCCATGTTGCCTGTACAGTGACCTTGCGTTACCTTATGTGGCACACCGTGCGGGCAACGCAAGGCCCACACACGGCTCCCATACGTCTGCCATGGGCCATCCATATGGCCCCCCATGGCAGTCTGCGCCATGCGTGGAGTGGGTATATAGCGGTAGCGTCATTCGCCGTATGGTCCCCCTGCCTCCGCCTTGGTATTTGTCAAAACCTACAACCACCCCTAGGATGTCTAAGGCGACTGTGCATCATAATTTAGAGGCAGTACGGCAGCCCCAGGTTTTCTGTCTCCACAAATTCTAAATTCAAAGTGCCGCTACCCTGAGCATGTGTGACTGCTACAGTATGTGACCGTGGGATGCTGCGGCGGACCTAGAAGTTATTTAATTTCAATGTATGCTTCCCCATTTCCATAGGCAAATACTAAATTAAACAAAGTGTGTGAACCTACATCTAATATGTTCGTGAGTCAAGACATTTATAAAACTACATGTTTGCCAGAGAGTCACACAAGGTGAATCTGGTGCAGGTATGGTGCAGGTTTTCATTTTTTTTAAAACAATATTCTCCCCAATTCTACAGGCAATTACAGGTGGGTTTCTTTGAATTCCTGATTAATTGGATCTGACTGGACATTTAGTGGTTTTCACAGCTGCTTAACTGGATTAATCTGGATCTAAAGTATTTTTGACTTACAAGCAGTTCAATTCTTGTTATTTAACTCAATTTTTTCATTTCTGAAACAATAACTGTCAAGGAAAAAAAAAAGAAACTTGTTACATATGCTAGGAAAGTATTCTGCATGCAGGCACTTATCCCATCTGTTGGCTTTGAGCCTGCTATCAATGGCCAGACAAAAGAACATACTATACTGACTGTTAACACCAGGTCCTCCTCATAGTTAGGCAGAATGGGGTGCACCAGCAGTCCACGATGTGCAGCGGTTAGAGTGTGCCTCCAACCAAACTCTCCTGATAACTAGGGACACCCAGCATGTCCATTTGATCATTTTCGTTTATGGAAAAAATCATGAGACCCATTATTGGAACCATGCCCGCAACCTCTGTGTTCTAAGATGGACGTTCTACAATCAGATTAACAAACTTTACCTTTCTGTTGAACATTCCCCGGAATGTTTTCCACGTTCATCTCAACGTCACCAGCAGGCTGGTCAATGGACTCACTGGCATCATCTTCGTCAGTTTCTGTTGCAACCTCTGGACATGCAAAAGTAAATGAATATAGTATTTAACATATTTCAAGGCATCAAGAAGACGGGTGAAACAGCTGTGAACAAACTGACAGGTAATAATATATTCAATTCATATTATATCACATAATGGTATAGTTCCATAATTATTCGGTAACAGCTACATGCAAATTATATTCTCAGATCACCCGGCTTTGTCCAAAAGTTTAATTGCAACCAGCAACTAGGGCATATCATATTTAATACCGCTGTTTAGTGCTTACCACATCAAAAACCCTTGGATATGACATGAAGTCATGACTTCAATATAAACTACATCTTCCAACTACTACAGATCTACATTTAGAAAAACTAAGGTTTACGATTTCCACCTCAATATATTACAAGATAAATAAATGGAACTCTTTCAGTAGGGATTTTATATATTTATCATTTCTAACTGGGGAGGCTTTCTGTGAAGAGATAATGGTGAAAACTTGGAACAAAATTCAAGCAACATAATTTTCTTAGATTGTTAGGGAGCGATACTATTTCTTGGAGAAAGGGGGATAGACAAAATACTTGGGACACCCGATGCCTATACATTATAGCATATAATGTACATTTTCAGCCAGAAATGGCCATATAGATGTGAATGCAGTAGCAATCTGCTTTCCACTGTTTCCTGGGCATTCACTTAAAAAAATCAACTATACCCCCTAGCTCCTTCACTCCTTGCAATGATGGCCATCAAAATCAAAATTATTGTGCATATAGTGAAAAATATCATTAACATGGCACATGGGAGCAGGGTGGCCCAAGTAATTTTGTCCAAGATTGTAGTTATATTATAATATGTCAGACCTTACCTTCATTTTCAAGCAAGTTGATTTCATCCAAGCTCTTCCCCTGCAAAACTTGACCAGGATCTCCACTGTCACCTTCAAGAGCAATCAGGAGTTTAGAGACTTTGGCAACTTGGATAGTGGCATCCGGCAAACGGTAATATTCGCGATGCACTCGAACATCATGACCTAAGAAATTTGCTAGCACATCTAATTCGTTCTCTCGCAGGTTCATCACCTGGGACATAGTTGCCACATGCTTCCTCAACTGTGTCGAGCGCAGCAAGTCCGGTCTTTTTGCCCCACAATCGTCCGAGTACTTACGCAATGTGTCAGAAGCGCGGATGTGATGAGAGGACCCCTGTGGGATGGCAAACACAAATTGGTTTGTGCTCCCAATTCCCACAGTATCTCTGTGCTTTACAACCTCATCAAGAGCAACTTTCATGCTCTCTGTGATCAGAACAGGGACTGACCTGCCTCGTTTTCCAACGATTTCCACCCTCCACATGAGCTTGGTTAGGTCCTGCTCAAATTTTGTTAAGACCTGTACATCCAAAACATGTGATTCTCCTTTCTTCAGTTTTGCATAGTCTTCCATTGTGAGCTTTGATATCTCACCCTGCCTTTTTCGATTGAATAGGAGTATCTGTGTTAGTGTGATTTCAGAAAGCTCCCTCCAATATGACTTGATCTCCTCTGTAGTTTTGGCTTCCTTCAAAGCAGCGAAGCTGCTCTCTGCCTCTTTTCTGAGATATTTTGAGAGGAGAACAACGTCGGTTGTTAAAGGAATCAATTTTGGGTTGTTCCTTTTGCCTTGGTATAGTGTCTGCAGTGCATGACTTGACACTTCCCAATCCCAGTTCTCATTGAGTAAGGTGAGAACATCCCTGGCCTCTCTTTCCTTCTCAATGTTTGACTCAATCAAAGCCTTGCTGACAACCAGCATTGCTATTTTCTTCAGATGGTGCCCAAGTTTCAAAGCCAAACTTGGTGTGCAGTATTGGTGTGTAACTTTATCGAACCCAGACACACTTCTGACAGTGTTAACAAGCACGTCAAACGATCGCGGTGTGATGATGTCAGTCATGGTAGCACTCTCATCACCACTGATTTGTCGATATTCCAGCACAAGGCGAGCTATCTCTCTGAGCTTGTTCCTAAGAGTTGGAAACTGCTCCTGATTGTGGCCATGTTTGAAACAAAACTTGCTGGCCAGTTGTACAATCAAAGGATCCCCTTTGATGCATAATGCTATGTCATCACTTTTCAGAGAACTCAAAAGTTTGTGGACAATATCACCTTGGGCCACACCATTGGGTGGTGGAAGGAGCAGTCGTCCTTCTTGGATGCCAGAATGAGTCTTTTTTTTGTCTTTTTCCAGATCCTTTTGTTCTCTCAATTTACAATTTGACTTATGTCGATAAAACTCATTGCAAGAGTAGTATCCCAGACAATCTATGCAAGGTTGATAGTTGCTGGGGTCTCCATAGACCTCTGGGCGATACACAACTATCAACTCCCCTTCCCCTCTACTCAGTACATTGTAGTTGTGTAAGTGATTTCCGATGTTTCGAATTTTGATCCAGAGTTTATCCCTATCTGGTCCTTTCTTCGTAGCCAACCATCTAGCAACCATTGGCTCATTGCTATGCTGGAGAATGTGGGTCATAAGTTTCTTTTGTGGCCGTGAACATACGAAACAGTAGGCTGGTTTGTCATAGGATCGACTTGTAGGGGTGTTGTTGGTTGTCATTACAAAGACTGCCTTCTTTTTACTGTCTCCAGCTGGCTGGCTATTCTGTTTTTCAGATGTCGTTGGTGCATCTACAACCTCTGAATCTATTTCCTTTGTAGCTGAGTGGCTTTGGGAGCTTCCAACTTTATTACCACCTAGCCTGCTATTCTTCTTTCTTGATGTCTTCGATAAATCTAGTGCAACCTCATGATCTATTTCCTGTTCATTCAATGGGCCCTGTGAACTGCCAACATGCTTCCTTTTGGCTAGTGGAATAATATATGAACACTCTGAACTCTCATTATCTGAATCAGGAACATATGATTCAACATCAGAGTCATCACTACATGGTTCTGAATCGCCCTCCACTGACGTTATATCATATTCTGGTATCACTGTGTCCTCTGCTGACTCTGTACCATCTTGTACTGACTGTAAATCAAACTCAATATCCTGGTTTGGAGACCTGTGAGCTCTATCATGTACTGATAAGCTACCTGCTACTGACTCTGTGTCACTGTTGCCTATTATGATGGTATCTGCAATGGACTGTGTGTCATCTGCTGTAGCCGGAGAACCAACTGCTTTATCTGAATCAGGACATGTTTCAACATCAGAAAAATTACTGCATATTCCTGAATCACCCTCCACTGACTTGGAATCTGCCTCCACTAACTCTTTAGTACATTTTGGTACCTCTGTGTCATTTTCTGCTGGCTCATCTCCACCTTGTACCCCTTGTTCTAACTCTGAACCAACCTCTTCTGGTTCTGTACCCTGTACCATGGATCCAAGATCCCTACCACTCAGTGATAAGCTACCTGCTGTTGATAATGCATCACTGCTGCCTATCCTAACTGTATCTAGAATGGACTGTTCATTGTGAGGGGTACCCACTGCTGCTGACCCAGACACCACAGAATCTGTAGGGGAAAGGACAAGGTTCTTATTAAACTAAAGTTACTGTAAGTTAGATAATCCTTAGTGAAACATCAATACACAAGTGTTAATGTGTAAGTTCCTATGGAAATAAAGTAGCGAAAACACATGCGCCATACCACCCCTCCAGGCGCTGCACCATAACAATAGCTCATATTAGTATGAGCTAAAAATGTGATATATGTGTCCATCAAGAATCAGTGTTTACACAAAATACACACACTACCACCAATCTACAGTGAAAATGGGGATATTTAGGTTTCACTATTATCCATTAAAGACTATGGGAGGATTAGCAATTTAAACAAAAGTTGATCAGACAGACAGACAGATTGATAGTGACAGACGCCGCCGCACCATAACAATAGCTCATATTAGTATGAGTTCAAATGTGATATATGTGCCCATCGAGAATCAGTGTTTACACAAAATACACAAAATACACACATTACTACCAATCTACAGTGAAAATGAGGATATTTAGGTTTCACCATTATCCATCAAAGACTATGGAAGGAGTAGCTTTTAAACAAAAGTTGATCAGACAGACAGACATACAGATAGTGACAGACGCCGCACCATAACAAAAGCTCCTATTAGTATGAGCTTAAAATGTGATTTGTGCCCATCGAGAATCATGTGTTTACACAAAATACACACACTACCACCAATCTACAGTGAAAATGAGGATATTTAGGTTTCACCATTATCCATCAAAGACTATGGGAGGAGTAGCTTTTAAACAAAAGTTGATCAGACAGACAGACAGATAGTGACAGACGCCGCACCATAACAAAAGCTCCTATTAGTATGAGCTTAAAATGTGATTTGTGCCCATCGGAATCATGTGTTTACACAAAATACACACACTACTACCAATCTACAGTGAAAATGGGGATATATTTAAGTCATTCCACAGGAAACTTGGAAATCTGATATTTCCGACAAACCTAAAATAACAACATTTGTGCCCATTGACAATCAGTCTTAACATACACTACCATCAATCTCAGGATTTTTGATAGGCATCCAAATCCAAGGGTCCCAGACTCTTGATTATTTTTTTTGTGTTAGTATGTATTACTCCAATGTTAAAAATCAAGGGTTCCAGACAGTTTTCAGAAGTCTGTGACCCTTAATATATATTAATATTGGATTCATCGATTAATTAGATACAGTTTATTGACATATCAACACATTTGTGTAATAATGTTATACAGTGTCTTCAAATTGTAAGAAACAATTCAAACCAAATCTGGGATGCAGAAAATTGTAAAGTTGTTGTGGTACTGCGACTTTGAATGTGGTCAACAAAATGCATGGAATGTGTCTTCCCCAGTCTGGCCTTGGCTTGGGTTTAATGCATCTATTTCTAACCTTCTGGTTAAAACTAGATTTTTTTTCCTACTCCGATGCTTATGCAGAGCACCATGCACAACAGCAGTAGATTCCAGTCTGGCATACTCAAAAGGAACTATTCAATTAAGATTAAACTTGCTTGTGAATTCAGTAAGTTTAAACTGATTGATGGATGGATATACACTGCTATCAAGGGAAGCTAATAATGAGTAGGCTCCTATGAAAACATGTGATTAATGTATATGTGCCAAATGAGAGTAAGTGTTGACACACACTATCATAAATCTACAGTCGAAATGGGGGAACATCCAAGTTGTAAAACAGGAAACTAGAGAATCTCCTATTTCAGGCAAACAGGAGCCAAAAGGAACTAAGAATACTTATTTTTTTCTTTGTTTTTGCCAACTAAGACTTGTAATGTGTGGCACACATACACACAGCACCATACAGGATTTTCTCACCCGGGAAGATGGAGAAGGGCTACACCTGAATGACATCTCCTGGCACTGAATTTGACCCTATTTTTTACTCAAACCAGAGTGCACTACTGTAACTGCAGTGTCCCTGGGCTAGATACATACAAGCCTGCAGCAGCCCATGCTCAGAAGCATATACTCTGAATTTAGTTATCTTAGCCCTTAACTAACCTTCATCAGTAGACTTCATGGGTTCTTTCTCCTTCTCCAAAGATTGGGAACTTTCTCTTCCTGGTTTTATCTGTTAAAAAAAAAATCAACATACACATATAGTACCAAACGTAGCCAACAATCAGTCTACCATGACCGTCGGCCGGCTCATGTACCATGCAGTGAACTTGTGCAGTGCAGAGAAAATATTATAGCACACAGTGTTTCACCACCTAGTTTCGTCTAGTTTGAAGGCACATTTCTATGATCATTCAAGATTGAAGGATGCCATCAGTGTATATTTGGGGCTATAGTGAAGGTCTGACCAAAATTTCACTTGCCCAAGGTAAGTGTCGGGCAACTAAAAAGTGATGATGTATGAGTAGTCAGCTTGTTATAGATGAAATATTGACTGCAATAGGCTATATGCCCTGGGTTTGATGGCTTTAAACAGAAGATATTGTGATTGTTAAATTTACATTCCAAAAGTTAACGTAAAGCACCGACATGTTTAATCCCGGAGACAAACTTAGTGGCTGAGGCAATGTATAGGCTAATTTATAGAAACGTTCATTGGGTTATGACCAGGGATGTAGTCTAGGCCGGACAAGTTGAGGCCGGTCTCAAATCTTGAGTCTCTACACTGTATGTATGGCGGCCACGAGGCCAAATTGAGGCCAAACAAGTTCCAGGCCGAGTCTGGCCTCGACTACGTTCACTGGTTCTGACTCTTCAGAGTGTTGCATACATGTGTAAATATGGCAGTTACGAACGAAGAGAGCACACAGTGGCCATGTCAGAAAAGAAACGACAGCATTATGGATGTGAACAATGTGCATTTTCTTAAGGCACCGAGGCCATTACATAAATTACGAAGGCCATGGTCGTTGATTAATTCGACGCCTGCCAACCCAATAACCCCTGCTTTTCAGTTGTTTTTTGTTGGATGGAATAAATTCTGTTCTTCATTAAGTCCTTCAAACAATGGGAACATACTAATGATCCTTTAATGAACTTGCAAGTTTCACCAAAATCCACAAAAGAACAATCCTAATGTGTGTGTATCATAGTCAAACATCACTAATTAATTCCAGGCCAGTCAAGCCTTATATGATAAGACGAGTCGACCGGTGACCTCTCCCGAGATTAATCACTTTTATCAAATCTGCCCTGTCCAGCTTGATAACTTCTCTATGTGCGGTTCTGACTTCACTCGCTCACCCCCGCAGTAAATACCATTACGCCTACATACGACATACCTGCCTGGGGCATACTAGCAGCATTCACTACCGCTGTTTACTACAGAACCAATGATTTTACAATTACGGACAGAGGGATTGTGTTAAATTGGCTGGGCACTCCTATGTGTGGTCACTAAGTAAAACCAATTTTTAATAATAAAACATCTGAATTACCTGATTACAGCTTCTCCATGGCAAGTTCTTGACTCCATAGTCATAAAGCAGTTCTTCATCACGAGTGATATGTCGCAGGGCAAACAAATACAATGCAGGCTTTCCACCAACATCAATAACTTCAGTTTTGACATTAATTTCCCCCCTTTCTCCATGGTTTACAAGTCTTCCTAGTGTTGGACCAGGTGATGACGGTTCTTCAGTTGCATCAATACTATGAAAAATAAGAAAAATATTTGATTTTGAATAATCATGGATTGATACGAAGCCGAGCACCAATGTTGCAGATGCATACCAGTGCACATTGCAGTGCACATGCATTACTTACTAGGTGCCCCCATGTACAAGGCTATGTGACGGACAGCACAATTGCTGCACACAGAGAGGTACCTGTATAGGAAACAAGTCCATAGCCTACTGTCCAATGTTAGTGTTTGGCAACTCCCAAATCTGGGGTGGTGTGGTTGATGGTTACATCAGTTCTTATCACTGATCTCTATTCCGATCATCAAGTTGACAAAATAGAGTTTAATAGGGAGGTGTGAAATTTTGTAGACAGGTAATTTAAAACTGGTATTAAAACTTCTTAGGGTCTAGATGTTTGTTGAATAGGTGAGTTTTTAAAAGAAGGGGGATGGGTCAGCGCTCAAAATAGGCCGTGGGTGGTGGGCGATTCCCCCAGGGAAGTAACAAAATCGTCATTTTGAAAAAAATATTGAGGGTGAAAAAAATTAAAAACCTAAGCAAAATCACCATATCCTTTGTATACTTTCCTATCTGAGCTGATTCTGCTTGCTCTCACCCTTTTAAGCAAAAGTAGTCACTAAGCGCTTCACAAAGAAAATAATAAGGAGGTAAAGAACAAGCTATGCACAAACAAAGTATACAAGCAATTAGCTAGGAGTAACTGACATAGCCAGGAACACTTGCAAGGAGAGGGGTGTGGGGTGATAGGCACATATTGGGCCCTATACTGTCTGCATCATCAGCACTGACATTAATGGTCTAAGATTACCATTCTCAAAAGACTTACAGTAAATATTTACACACACTTACCAATATCGTTTGCCCTTCAATTTGATGAAGAATCTATACCCAGATGAACCCTTCTCTTCCAGCAGGTCTCCCTCCTCCCACGTCAGGATTATCCCATAGTAATGGAGAAGGAATTCTCCTTTCTCAAACTCTTTACGTGTAACTACACCTCTACCTGAAATAAAAATGTTAGAGAGAAAGGGATTTTGAACATTTGGACGTAGTTTGTAAGGAAAAAAGTTTGAATCATGCGGATACTCATAATAGGGGACTCCTCTCGTAGGTGACCACTATCTTAGGATTGTACTGCTAACATCAGGGGTCAGCTGAAATAGAAATTTTATTAGGAACAAGGAATTATCAAGAGTAGACTTCCTGCTTAACTAGAGAATTTAGACCACACACCCTTGGCAATAAATCTCTGTTGCAAGCAGCAGATTGATGAGGCTTTCGCAAGTCAATCTGTTAATATAACTTTAGCGTTGTCATAACTTTAACATAACATAGTCAACATTGTTTTTAACCACTTTTACTCTGGTACTTCCATGAAATAATTGCTGGAACTTTTCACCTCAGTGTTAGAAAATATTATTTCTATGAGGATGGTGGCTCATTTCTGTTATTTTGACCTACAGACAAAATTGTTTTGGGTCTAGTTTTAACATCGGAATCGGCTTCCGACAGAGGCCATGTCGATGCAAAGCTGGAGATCTATGGGTATTGATATAGAAGAGCATGTGTGGCTTCATGGTTAATTATATGCACTGGGCAAGTGTCAGAAAAATGGAACCATGCTGCTCTTACTTATTATGAAGTATACTCATATATAGATGCGGCTTGATTGATAACTTCTACCCCTCCCGCACCACTGCAGATGAGACACGTGATACACAAGCATATATGGCCATATGTGACTATTATGCCCAGGAGGTGTGATATCTTAAATAACTCTATAACCTAACTTTCTGCCCGACCAAGACAAATTCTGCCCGACTGAGACAAATTCTGCCCGACTGAGACAAATTCTGCCTGTCAGGTTTCTGCCAATGACCCCCAGTCCTGTAGGGCCATGTACACAAGTAACACAAGTGAAATCTCTCTTAGCCCAACAAATTGCCTTGCAACGACCATGAGCATCAAGTTTAAAATCTCCCCACTTCTACAGCATTACCCAATTATGCCGATTTAATTATACACACTCAGTGCAAACTGTAAACCTGGCATCAGGCCACCAATTGTGACCATAGTCAGGAACAGTTTATCCCCATTCATTGAGAATGATAGAGTTTGAAGTAGTAGGCCATATACTGGTAGTTAGGATAGTTTATTAGCTACTGGGTAATCAAATCCAGAGTGTCAGTTTTTGTACTAAGTTAATTGAGAGTGATTAACTTATAATTGGGCTGGACCAGTTTCTGATACGGAGACGTAGCCCTCATTCTCTTTGTAGAAGGAGAAGCATTTTGAAGATTTTCACATAAATAAATGGTCTATATTAATGACCTTTGCCGCTGACCGAACAGTCAACAAACATTGTCACCAAGTTCCATCAAAATCCGCCAAAGACCTGTCTGTGGGTACCTCAAGCAACTGTTCACAGACTGGATGGATATATCTGTTTGCCATGAAACTGGGGAAACATACACCCAGTATTTTTGCTGAATGTCAATTGGGAGATATTAGACTCAATTAATGATAGAGACATAGTTACATTCTATCCAACTATA
>JAODFY010013628.1:0-13131 GCA_027580055.1 Paracaudina chilensis | reverse complement strand
ATTTTTTATTAACAAATAGTGAATACGACACAGGGTCGCCATTCATATATTATATGTATATATATAGAAAAACCTATTTAATACATGTACAGAGAATGTTAATATATAAATATATGTCTTTATTGCTATCTTTATAATAATATTTGTAACTATTATTTTAATTATTATTATAATAATAATTTATTTTATACTTAAAAAATGAATGGGAAATATTCGTCCAATATCGAAAAAGTATTTTTGAACTTAAGTACTATAATTTCAAATTTCATCACCTATTATAATACATACATTTATCTCCACGCATTTTTGTTATACAAAGATACAGAAAATTTGATACAGCCAAACATAATTATATACCTTACAACTGTTTTTTTTTTTTTAAATATTATTTAATCGTCTCAAAGTTGACCGTCCATGAACCGAGAGGACGATTCCTGCATAATACAATGCTTACGATGACGTCATCATTAATATTTTTCCTTTGCGGTCCGTAACATATTTCACAACTGAGCTTTGTGGTACGTGTTCCAACATTGTCTGATTATATTTTAACTCAATATACATGAGTTACAATACGCCTTAAATTAAAGCTAAACTCTTAAAAATCCAAAAGTCAATAACTTCGCATCTGTGTATCCGATCTGCTTCATACTTTGTATAGTGGTGTTCCATGACAAGGTACATTGCCACATGTCAAAAGAATACCATCTCGTTAATATTAATGTGTGGGCGGGGCTTCATACTGAGTTACTCAAACTAGCTTGCAAACTCATCAGAATCTCAGAAACAGTAAAATTAATTGTGTCACATTGAACTTATCCCATGATGAGTAGATGCCCCTATTGTTTTTATAGTCCATTACATGAATATTAATGAGTGGGATGTATATATCCGATCGGTTCTAGAACATCCCCCCGGGTCAATTCCCCACCTGGACAATTCCCCCGGATATTACCCCCGAATCAGTTCCCCACCCGGACAGTTCCCCCGAACATTGCTCCCTCTTCGGGGGGGGGGGCGGCGTCCGGTCACGGTCCGATCAGCACTTTAATATTGGCATGGTGATATTAGATGCTGAGATATTGCCACAATGACAATGGGATCTTCCACCTGTTTCCAATGTTAAGGTTGTAAAATAAGGTACAGCAATAACATTTCACCATTGGCATCGGAACCACTAATTCTGGTTGATTAAGTGGTTTTTGGTTCCTTGCGTAAGCAAAAGGAACCTAATATGTAGTCAGGTTGGCGTGTGTGCGTGTTTGTGTGTATGTGTGTGTGTGCAGCTTGTGCTCTAACTCTATATGGGAAAGGTGCATGCACTGTAAAAAAAAATGTCTTTACAATTACAGAGAAAAAATAAAAAAATACAAAATTATTGCTGTCAATTATTTTCATAAATTGACAGCATTATTTTTGTATTTCTTTTGTATTTCTTCTTCTTTTTTCTCTGTAATTATACAACATTTTACAGACACTTTTAACAGTGTGGAAGTCATACATACAATGGCCTATAGATCCGCCATGGTGAGAAGGGGTGCCCTATTGTTTTGGTGCCCACAAAGGTCACCTAAGGTCAGTTATGGTCAAGAAACTGAAAACGCGAAAAATGCAATATGTCCCAGTGCCAAGGTCCGACACGGTTGATGCTTTGGGACAAGTTGTAAACGGGGTAGGGGAATATTTTCAAACTTAACGGTCATGCGATGGAAGTTCACCAAAGGTCAATTGATGGTGAAAAACTTTTTCCCCATAACTCGGGACTGAAATGTCCGTTAGGGTTGGGAGTTGCTTCAATGTTATCCAATTGTCGACCTGCTGGTGACCTTTAAGTGTGTGATATTTACTGTTAAGATGCTATTTTCAGATGTCAAAGGTACCGATCATAAATGTCAATGGGTTGACTCATTGAGTGCAAAGTTATATGCGGTAAAAAAAAATTGGTCAGAGTTAGGATGGCTGTACAGACTTGTAGTGTTTTGTTTGGAATCAGGAGTTCAAACTACATCGGAAACCATGGTCAAAAGGTCAAAGGTCACATTAGAAAAGAAAATGTTTGGTTTTGATGCTATATTCGGATATGAAAGGTACCTTCTGTGTGAAGTTATATGAGGTCAAAGTTAATTTTCAGACAATTAATGCAATGACTCCCAGTGCCAAGGTCTGAAACAGTTGATATTTTGGGACAAGTTGCAAACGGGATAGGGGAATATTTTCAAACTTAACGGTCATGTGATTCAAGGTCAAATAATGGTGAAAAGCTAGTATTTTTGTTGTAACTCTGGAACAAAATGTCTGTTAGGGTTGGGGGTTACGCTAAAGTAATCATATTTGTTGACCCGCTTGTGGGTGTTTTAGTTTGACCTCCAGTGACCCTTTTGGAGTTTTATATTTCTTACATTTTGGATGCCATATTCGGATCTCAAAAGTGCCTTCAGATAAAAAATGTCAAGGGGGTTAATTGACACAATTTGTGACCACAAAAGTGTTGGCTATAGTGTTGGGTAGTTATGGGTACATGTTGGTCCACAATTACTTGGACTATTTGAGCCCAATCTTGCTATGATAATATTATGTGTCATTGTCATATACCTCTACACAAGGAACCACAGTGCCCTTGGGCTCTTGTTGTAGAATCTCATTTGATATTTAAAGAAAAATAAAGACTCCTATTATTACTTAATCACAGAAAACTTCAAGAGGTCCGACATCGTCTGACTGAACTTAGGGACCTGGTCCAGGATTACCAAGACACCACTGAAGGGACACCAACCAATGTCCAGAATGCCAACTATGAGGACCCAGAGCTTATGAGTAACCTCAGGTAGAGCCACAGTTCAATAACAAAATATCCTGATCAGGGTTTCCATCCAGCATCCAAACCCAAGGGTCCCTTTGTGTTGGCATTTCTTGTTCCTATGTTGAAATGCAAGTTTCCCCAAATGAAAGTGTATGATAATAAAAATGTTAATGTTACCATGAAAAAGTAGATGTACATGTGACTGTCATGGCACATTCCCTGAACAGCATACAACTGTTACCTTTTTAGCCCTGCCATTTTGCTGTGAACAATACTATCTCACAATTATCTTACTGCATCACATTAACAGAGAATGTGGATTGCACAATAACTATGATGTCATAACTGTCACTTATCATTTTTGTATGTCATTGCCTCTATAATGACGTCATTAATGTCATTTTATTGTAAACATGAATGATTTTATTTCTTCTTATTTCAGGCAACTGGAGAGGGAGGAATTAGTTGGGCGATACAAAGACGTCCGCCCAAATAACTATGTGAGTTTGTCAAGTTAGGAAAGTTTCTTCCAATATTTTTTAACGATTTAAAAAGTTTCATTGTTAGGTTTATCTCTCTCGTTTGTAATTTTCATCAAAGATCAAATTCTTGTGCTCAAAGATTGATTTTGTTAGGCAGATATTTCTTTAAGAAGCTCTTGGGGTGCAAATTATCCAAGACTTGATGCAATAGCTGTCAAAAGAGTGTTGAAAATATGGAAATGTCATCAACATCAATGTTTGCTGAAAATAACGCTACACATTTTCCCATCCATAATTTTGACATCCGTCCATTAATGGGGCTACTAAGTATAATAAAATCTATGGATCTTTAGAACCAGGCCTCGACCCAAACTGTTGCCCCGCCTCTAATCAACCAATCAGAGGATGATACTCAGGGGACGCCCTCGGTTACAGAAGAAGAAACAGAGAGTGAAAGCGAGCAGAGCTCCATCCCAGTGGCCTGGGCTGATGATCCAGAGCTCAGGGAGAAGTTCAGGTCAGTAACTTAAAGCACCTAAAATGTGTATTTTCAACTAGGCATCTGCAACTAGGAATGCCATGCTAGAGTTTCATAGTTATTTCTACATGAATCAGTTTTAAACATGAATTGAAGAATCTGAGTTTTGGCAGACAGGCAAAACCCATCAGATTTTTTCTCTTCCTAATTAAGCCCCATTAAGTAAAGTTTTCATGAATGTTCCTACCATCCCAAAAGTTCTACTTAATACTTTTGTTGTCTTGCATTATTGAGGCAAAGTAGCTGGAGTATTTTTTTTATTGTCATTGTAAAACAGATACATCACTCTTTGAGTTCATTATTTTCTCCATTCATTCATTGAATTCATTTATTTGCATTCTTTAAGTAGATAATTAAAACTTGCCTACATGAGAATATGCATAATTTATTCAAAACATTCAAAAACAAGTGTCAGTAACAGGACTTTACCTGCCAGTATCGTGTATAAGATTAACGATATATAGGAAGACAGTTTCTGATATGAAGTTACTAACTATATCAACAATTATTAAGCATCTAAACCCAATTTTCCAGCTGACCATAAATTATACAGAATCTGTGAGTTTTGCCAGACTGGCCAAACCCTTCTGAATTTCCTTTGTGATATAACCTCTTTAATTGACATCTCTATTTACCAGGAAACTTGAAAATGCTAAGCAGAAGTTACGAGAGCTTCAGGAGTTGGTGTGCATCGTCCAGGAGACTCCGGAGGCGGCAATGGGTCTCCCCGATGACTTAGCAGAGCTGGCAATCTCATTGACAGGGGAGGTGTCCGAGGTCACAGATGACGGGGAAGGGGGTGAAGATGGGCAGAGCAATAGAGATGAGGAGAGCGGGGTGGCTGAAGTCTACTCTGAGCTGAGTGAGGGGGAGGTGTCAGAACAGACAAGGTGTGTTTCTCATAAAAGTTGATGACTTATTTGATATGGGATGAGGTTGGGTTGATTTTAATTCTGTAATGAAACTTCTCCCTGTAGTTATGGCAAAAGCATAAAACTGTCGTTGAACATTAAAGGCCGTAGAATATCGCCCCCCAAATGAATTTCACAGACCTCCGCACGAAATCTGTGATTGGTCAAAGCCCCATACATAACAGCAAATGAGCTAATATAGCTCATTTGCTGGTCTAGCAGGTTTCTAACATACTTTATGTAAGGAATTCAGTATTCAGAAAAGAATTTAAAATTAGACTGTTGCAGAAAAACATTTGATCTTCCCTAAAAAGGAGATTGAACTTCAAGGCCAGATGTGGGCAGTTATAAATGTTTCAAACTCTCAGGTGAAAAACAGGAATTAAGAATTAATTTTACCTTCCCACATGAAGTGTTCCTTCATTACAAATGAAGAAGCAGGTTATAATGATACCACAAATGAAACTACCTAATAATTTAGCTTTTCAATCTTTTTAATTCCTTTCAATCTTATTTGCAGAGAGGCCTACTATGAGGTTAAGATGAGACAACAGCGGAAGGAGCTAGAAAAGTTGATGTCTGAAAGAGGTCGGCTACTAAATGTACAACGGCAACTGAAGGAGCTCAACCAGAAACTACCCCCTATTAGCATGGTACAGTCATTACATGTATGGCATCACCAGGGAGGGGTTGGATGTGCATTGTCCTGTTAAATATGTTTTGGGTACAACCACAAACCTTATTAGCATGATACATGGGAGTTACGTTAATAAAGTTCTACATAATAATAGCCAGGGCCAGTCCATAAGACATGGTACAGCTTTTAAAGGTATTACCAAAGTTTATTTTGGACCAGAATTCCAAGCTTAATTCTTCTAGTCAAAATCAATATCAGGAATTAATTTAAACATGCTAGTGAACATTTTATGCATATATAATTTGTCACCAGAAACCTGTAAAATATGTTTCTTGGCTTAATTCACGCTAATGAGTGTAATGATTGGGAAAATGACCGATTGAAGTGAGAAACTATGGACTGAATGATTAAGAGACGACGGCAGTTTGCGGCCCAAGCTGTGAAAGTACCTTTAATGCAGTTAATATTGTTGGGCTGAACAGTCAATCCCTGATGGTACAGTTGTTAAAATTCTGTATAATCGTCAGTGGCATTAACAGGAAGGGGACTTTGGTGATGTTCCACATGGACCCAATTACCATTGGGATGCATGATCAACCAAAAATGGGCCCATCAGCATGGCCCCATCAGCATGGCACAATGGTTATTTTAATGGAGCTTATGAATAACCAGTGGCAACTTCTGTTATGGGACGGTTGTGTTACACCCTCCCCCCTCCCACATGAGTTATACTCCCAAATGAAATTTGTTGATTATAGTGAAGTTATCTTGTGTGACTCCTTCCCTGAAATTTGTTTGCCCCAAATTTGTGTTCTTTAATTTTGAAAAAACCTGGATAGTGTGTTTAACATGTGTATTGTGTATGTGTATCTTATTGCATTGGTGTAGACCAGGGGTTCTCAAGTCTTTTGGACCGTCGCCACTTTCACTTGAGTTCATATTTTGTAGGAGCCAAAACTTAATATTTTGTTTCCTATTAAACTTTTGGCCTCCCTGTATCCTCCATGGGCCACTGCAGCCCATGTCGCAGGCAGCAAATGGCCCGCAAGTCGCTATTTGAGAACCAGTTGTGTAGAATAAAGGTTTATCAGACACTTTTATCACAAAACGGGATAAATGTACTGCTCACCTGACATGTTAGTTTGTATGAACACAGGTCATGCTTAAAACAATTTTCTTATCCAGACTCGTATTGCAATGTGTTATAATTGACAGGCTTTGTTACATTTGTTAACACAAATCACAGTTGTTTTACACAATTTGTGATAAAATAAATTTGCATAAAGCAGTTATTCTACACCACTAATATAGGATGACATACATGCTAGACACTCATGACCTCTGATACTGATATCATGTGCTTTCCCTCTTTTTCAGATCAACAATTTTTCTCAGGAGCAACCTTCTCAGAATAGAATGGACGACACTCCAACAAATCCTCAAGGTACGTCTGAGAGACACAGTTGATCAAGTGGATCAAGGTTTTAAGCGCTTGCAAATAACTTTGTAGACACAACTTTATATATGTGTTGGAGGAATTTGAAGACAAATTGATTCCTTCTTTCACCTATCCATTCTTTTGTATTTTCACTATTTATATATATATATATATATATAAATATATATATAGATATATATATATGTATAAGTGATAAAACAAATAAACCAAACGAATGGCCTTTGACAATAACAAATATCAAAAGGCAACATTTTCAGGGATAATTTAAAATAAAATGTTAAAAATATGTGACTGGTGGTTCTTGATAGATGGGAATGATCATAAAATAATGGTTTTTGCAGTTTTTTTTCTGCCTTTTCTTTCCCTACAAGTGGGAATTAGATTTCTTATAGAGGTTTATAACATCCAATATTCTGTGACAAAACATACCAAACCAAATTTCATATCCCAGAATGCTTTTTTGGAAGAGAAATCGCCAAAAGAGATGTGCTTTAATATGTTTTGCTTGCCGAAACAAGTCTAGTTTGTCTAACAAATAATTTTGAAAATCGTATTTTCGGTTCAGATTTCCAGTGATCTATATTCTGTGATTCGTTAGCAATGCATGTGCTTTTTAATTACATATCTGTTATTAGTTATTACTATTTTCATCGAGCAAAATAAATGTTTGAATTAACCTCTTATTTCCTAATGTACTATCAAAGTTTTTATTGGACTAAAAGCAACAAAAAACGATTGCCAATTCTTTTAGCTAAATTGCTGGCTGGAATTATGTAAATGTGCATATAGCTGATTGGTTGTTTTCAAAATGTGCATATATTATTTGAACAAAACCCATAAAGTAGGGTCTTTAGCTGAAATTCTCGCTAATTAGAATTACGATTGACAAAATAAGTAGAGTTTTGGTGTATTCATGTGACAAATTATGGACTGAATGATCAAAACCTCACACTAAGTGAAAAAATCCTCACATTGGGTACATCTGAGAAGAAACCCAATTTTGTCTGAGGATACATTGGAAGACCAAATGCGACAAAACTGTAAATGTGATGTTCTTTCTGACAGATCAACTGACCCCGAGTAGAGATGAAGTATACGCTGAGATGAGAAGACACAAGATACTCCAGGAGGAGCTCAGACAGAAGAAACGAGAGCTGGCTGCCCTCATCTCAAAGGTCACCAAAAATGTAAGGTCTTTTTTTTTTAATTAGCAGCATAAGAGAGGGCCCCTTGTATTTCTCTCTTAATTCATTCGTCTGTGTCAATGAACCAATTCCACAAATTAGCTGGTATATGATGATGACCAAAAATGTAAGGTCTTTTTTTTAAGTTAGCAGCATAAGAGAGCGCCCCCTGTATTTCTCTCTTAATTCATTTGTCTGTGTCAATGAACCAATTCCACAAATTAGCTGGTATATGATGATGACCAAAAATGTAAGGTCTTTTTTTTTAGTTAGCAGCATAAGAGAGCGCCCCTTGTATTTCTCTTTAATTCATTCGTCTGTGTCAACGAACCAATTCCACATATTAGCTTGTATATGATGATGATGATGATGATTGAACATATAATTGTGTACTTAAAATTTTAACATTGTTTTACGAAAAAATACTTGATTTGTTATTCCCTGTACTTGATTTGTTATACACTTTTGGAAAACTTTTTTGTCACAATTTTTACGGCTAGGTTGTTTTTATTATACATAAATTGAGTCCTATGTTAAAGTGATTGTGGTTATATTTAAGTTAAGCCACTCTTTCATTGTGTGCTTAAGAATCGCAAGTACACCTTTATAAGGAGGTTAAAATAATTAAATAAAATAATTAAATAAAATATTATTTAGGTTTTAGTTCCTAGGCAGCTACAAGATGTTTGCGACCCATGACTATCAGCACACAAGTAATATGTGCAAATGCAATAGAATTAGTCATGAAACCTCTAGATGGGCCAACTTCAATGTTAGCAAATGTTGTTAACAGTTTTAGACAGATAAGCAATCATTTTTCTTTCCAGCGTCACCCTACATATTATTGAATATCTCATTTCAGAAGCTTGGTGTAGATGAAATGAATGATTTAGAAGACAATGATCTATTCAGGTGAATCTTTTATTGTGGACATTAATTTGTTTTAACATAATATTAATTCATTTTTTAAAGGAGTATTATTTCATACTTAGTAGATTGCATGCAGAATAAACAATGGTATCAGTATTGTTACTATAGAGTTGTTATTATTTATATTAAATGTAATCAACCCTTGCCCTAGAATATGCTAGAAATCTTCTAGACTGGTCAATAAATTGTTTCCGTGGCTTCAAGCAATCAACAATTTTACAGGGTGGGCAAGGATTTGTTTGGGGTATCGAAGTTAATTTGAAATAGAATGAGGGCTTGTGTGTATTTTTCTTAAACATTTTTATGGCATTTCTTAAGGAGTATAAATAGATACCAATATGGATGTCCTAAACTAAAATGAAATGTCCTATGCAGCTGGCTCATGCCTTTCCTTTGTCTTTTGTTGTATATTTAAGATTTTATAATATCTTACATGAGGCCTCATCAGAAATTTGATAAGCACTTTTTTGGGAAGGTATATGGTAAACCTCACATATACTGCTATTTGACTACAACATAACACATTGATAACACATGACAGTACACTATACCAACACATTATTTCAACACATTATGTGGTGGCTAAGTTTTTAGGTCCTGGTCTCGTATTCCAGAGGTTTAGGGTCTCGTAATCCAGAGGTTCAGAGTGGTCGGTCGGACTGCTGCGTAGTATCCGCGGGCAAGATACTTTATCCCGATTGCTCCTCTCTACCCAGGTGCTAATTGGGTACCTGCGAGGTGTGGCTTGTGTAATCACACTGATCTTGATCTGCATGTTTGTGTGGGGGATGAGTTATACCAATGACCAGGGGAAATGGTGTAAAGCGCTTCCTGCATTAGGCACTCTAGCAAGTCCTTATCCTTAATATTATTAACACACTACATTACACTAGCCAATGTACATAAGACACAGTTTACACAAACACAGTTTACACAAACACAATTAGACAAACACAATTACACAAACACAGTTTACACAAACACAATAAGACAAACACAATTACACAAATGCACTTCAGTTCTTGTATGATCATAAGCATCAATGGAATAGCTCATGAGCTACATTAAAACCCAACACAGTTGAAGTTATTAAGCCTGGGATATTTGTTTTTGGTACCAGAGTGAGCATGCGCAGTGCTGATGTGACCGCAGCAGCTACGTGGGGAGGTTCATCCCAGATGAGTGACGGAGAGGGTGAAACCAATGATGCGTATCCAAGCGATGATGTCAGAGCAGAGGAGGAGGAGGAAGAAGAGGTTGGTTTAATTAAAGTAACAAGAAACAAAACAAGTTTCTATCTATTAGGGAATAAGTACTAGAGTGAGTGTAAGGTCATGAATTTGATTTAAGACCGATGATGATGTCTTCGAGGGGCTTAGCTGCCCGAGGCATCATCAGAGGTCTTAAATGGATTAAAAGTAATGTATCAGCATTTAGCATTGCAGCTGCCTAAATATATTCTTTTAGCTGACTCTAAATCTACCACCAGGAATCACATCCTAGGGTGGCAGCATTATATATTGCTCCTCAGGCAATTGTAATCAAATCAAATTCAGGAGTTTTGCTAGACTGGCAAAACTCATTTGAATTTCCTTCATGATGAATATGAATATTGTTATTAATAAAATTTTGAGAGTGGTGTGAAGCGTTGAGCATTCCATCCTGTGTGTCTGACATTCTCATACAAATTGCAAGATTACTTGTGTTTGGTTTAAAGATCCTTATTGGTAATGCAAAGTGTTTGTTCAGTGTTTCCACAAGTGCAATAATGATTGGTCTGTCAGATTAAACAGTGCTCACAGGATTTGAGCATCAGGACCTCACTCTTCTAAGCCCTTTAAAGTGACTGTATCACTCATTACAAAATAGCCAGTTTTCAGCTGGCTTTATATCTTCAACCAAGAATCACATCCTAGAGTCTGTCGGTTATATTTACTCCATAAACAAGTCTAACAGGAACATTTCTGAGTTTCAGAGGTTGGCACATGAACTAAAAAATCTGGCAGATTAGTTAGTGACCTGCAAAACCTATTTGATTTTCATTTGTGATGTAGCCCCTTTAAGTTATGCTAACATGTAATGAATGAATGCAAATCATAGGTTTCTTGAAAGCTTGTTAGTTGTTGCATTTATGTCAATGAGACATTTTGCTCTCCATGGGATAGTTGTTTCACAAAATGTTTAATTTTTGTTTATGTTTCTGTAAATGCAGGGACACAGCATTGCTATGACATCAGATACTTACACTGTGGAAGAACCAGGGTTTAACCCAGAGAGACCAACTGTTAATCAGAATGAAAGCGATTATGATGGTAAGTTGGGCTGTTGCTGTAGTCAAAAATAAGGGATTATAGGTGGAGGGAGATGAGGCCATTTAACCAACCACTTACCCAATACCACTTGGAATTAGAAGTATATTTTTGAAAAAGAGTTCATACACAGCACATATAAAGAAATATATGTGACAGACACCCATTGCTCCCATCCTCCTCCATGTTGAAATTTATTTAATAAAGAGATGATTATGCAATAACTATGACTTAACTCCTCATACATACTATTGTTTTTCAAATCATTTTTTTGGGGAGGGGGGGAGGGGATTATTCACAAACAAAGCAGTATTGGGGCCTGTAACCCCCCCCCCCCCCCCCAACAGGCTTTGTAACAGTTGTGTTATTTCTAAAGGTTAAATATAAAAGAAAACAATTTAATTCAATGTGTGTACCAGGAGTGACATCATAGTCATTGTATAGTCAGCTTCTCCTTAGTTATGAGGAAAAAACCTAAATATTTTATATCTCAGCAACAGAAGAAGATATGACGATGTGGGTTGGACCAATGCACGTCTTTTTCCTTTCCCTGTGACATACATTTTTGTATTTGCCATGTCACAAACTCTTGAACAGAATGGCTTTAACAAAGAGAAGTATTTAAAACCATTGTTAATGTTGAAACTGCTGAAAACGACTGACACCATCACTGGGGTCGAGCAAAATTCCAGACCTTCCACACTGAAAATTCCTCTACCATCTAAGGCAAAGAGAACTCTCTTAAAAACTAGGCATCATATGGCATCATAACACAACATTTTTTAGGCATGCATCTGTTTATTAGAACAACTCTAGTTGGCCAACCTCAAGATCAATATAACCATAATATATATATATATATATATTTCTGTAGCATTTTAATCTGTGACATACAGTGAATGTTCTGTTTCTTTGTTAGAAATTTCCTTCCCCTTCCCATAACTGCTTCATGTTTGGGTTTGTTACTGAAATTCCTATCTGCTTTATAAACTTCAGAAACGTTGTTGGAGATGCACGGCATCAGGTACCCCAGGAATATCCCAAGACGGCAGCACCGGTACATGAATACAAGACAGGAGGTAGGTTCAAGCTCATCCTGAAAACTGAGATTAACAACATTGGTATGATTTCGATTTTTGATTCCTTGAGGTTGTCTCAAGGAATCTATGCAGTCGTGCCAGCATGTATGTGTGTGTGTAAACACGATAAGTCGACCATGTCTAGAAAGATCAAGTTTATACTTGGTATATATGTTCCTCATAATGATCCCTATTGTTTTTGGTGCAGATCCAAGGTCTTTTTGGGTAAAAAAATTGTGATTTTGTGAAATTTTGCTTGTAAACACAATAAGTCCAGAATGCCTGGTCTGATCAAGTTCAAACTTGGTGTGTGTGTTTCTAACTATGAGTACAAGAACCCTATTGTTTTTGGTACAGATCCAAGGTCGTTGGGGCCAAAACTTAGAAAAAAAATTGCCTGTTTTTGTGAAATTTGGCTTGTAAACAGGGTAAGTCCAGACTGCCTTTTCCGATCAAGTTGAAACTTGGTGTGTGTGTTTCTCACATTGAGTACAGAACCCTATTAAACTTGGTGGAGATCTTTTGAGGTCAAAACTTAGAAAAATAGGAATTTAATGAAATTTTGCTTGTAAACACGATAAGTCTGGATTGCCTGGTCCAATCAAGTTCATACTTGGTATATATGTTCCCCATAATAAGTACATGATCCCTACTGATTTGGGGAGGGGTCAGAGGTCATCTGGGGTGAACAGAGGTCAAATATTGAAGACCTTGTAAACACCCTGAGTCCACCACGCCTGGTCATATCAAGCTGAAACTTGGTGTATATGTTTCTCACATTGAGTACAGGAACCCTATTGAT
>JAODFY010013408.1:0-13133 GCA_027580055.1 Paracaudina chilensis | reverse complement strand
ATATCCTTCAAAATTTAACAGTTGGGTGACGGACGTTTACAAATATAACGATATTTAGCGTCTAACAATAGACAGTTCAAACTCTGTCGTCGATAGAACAACATGGCTTCGTTTTATATCACCTTGCCAAGTAACGCTTCACCACTTGTTTTTCCAAAGAATAGACTAACAAATTATCGTGTCAAACTTTCCCATCCTATAACTTTAGAAGGTGAGTGGGAAGTAGGCTTAGCAGAAATTCTATATCCGCATAATTGGTTCAACATTAGTGAGGTTTGCCACTATTCTTACACTGTTGATAATGGCCATCAATGGGAAATGCATAACATTGATCCGGGATATTACCAGAGCCCCAGGGCGGTACTAGATGCTTTGATGACAAATGATATCGAAGATATCGATAAAATCGCTTTCGCGTTTAATAAAAGCACCAATAAATTACGAATACAACTGGAGGAAGGCGCTCAAGTCAAATTTAACGGACGGATAGCCGAGATGTTTGGTGTGAAATCTGAGACTTTGATCACCGAAACCACGACCATCGACACTCCAATCGATATGAAGTTTATACATAATCTTTATGTGTACAGTGATATTGCTGAACCTCATTTCGTAGGTCATTCCAAAGTTCCACTCTTGCGCGTGGTTAACGTCGGGGGGAAGCATGGGGACGACATTAGTGCTATATTTACCAATGTCTACTACCACCCGGTGAAACAGAAATTTTTCGACACGCTCGAGATAGATATAAGAGACAACACTGGTCGGAAGATCCCATTTGTAAACGGGAACGTCGTCGTAACACTTCACTTTAGACTTCGAAAGGCACCTCAGTTTATTTAATTTTGTCACCATGAAATCTGTAACGTATTACACTAACCCGAAAGACTATGAACATTATTACTTGCAGCAAGTTGGAAGCGGCTTGCCTGTGTTTCGTGGTTCTAGCGTACAAAGTGGCTCTGGTCTAGGAAACATATTGGGTAGTTTATTTCGCTCGGCGGTGCCGCTCTTGAAAACCGGGGCAAAAGCACTTGGAAAAGAAGCTCTACGTACTGGCGTGAATATTGCAGGCGACGTCCTTGGAGGTTCATCAGTACGTCAAGCAGCAAAATCTCGGGGTATTGAAGCTGGTCGACGAGTAGCTAAGCGAGCAATGTCGACTGTAACTTCAAGAAGCAATAAAAGGCGAAAACCAAGTCGCAAGACGGTCAGAATTAAACAGACCAGGAAGGCGACCAGACCTCGAGATATATTCGATTAGTCATCATGTCTTTACTTCACGAACATTCTTGCGAGTGCACCAAGTCGGAATTGGATCTTTTTGCCATACCTCCTACGCAAACAAGTATAGAAAAAGGACAATGGATCGAGTACCACCCCATAGCAAACATTGCAGATGGCGGACCTATTGAATTTTACGTATCTGGCTCTACCGAGGAATATGTTGATTTGGCGCATACTCAAATGTATGTTAAAGCCAAGATTACACTTGCAGATGGTAGTGACATACCCGCGGCAGCCAAAGTGGCGCCCGTGAATCTACTACTTCATTCGTTGTTTAGTCAAGTCGATGTGTCATTAAATGAGCGTCTCATATCACCATCCACGCCGACATATCCATATCGAGCAATGATTGAGACGCTGTTAAGCTATGGAGCCGATGCTAAAACTAGTCAATTGACGTCTGCGTTGTTTTACAAAGACACGTCGGGGCACATGGATCAAACTAACCCATTGGCAGATGCTGGGGAAGCCAATCGCGGACTCAGGGCGCGTCACACGTTCACCAAAGGGAGTAGAGTCGTTGATATGATCGGTCCTATTCACAGCGACATTTTCTTTCAAGACAGGTATCTCTTAAATGGTGTAAATTTGAAGGTGAAACTTACAAGGAGTAACGATCAATTCTGTCTCATGGCTGGAGATGACGATGTGGATTACAAGATTGCTATTCTAGATGCCTCTCTGTTTGTAAGGAAGGTGAAGCTCAGCCCGAACGTCGTTTTGGGCCACGCTCGGGCACTAGAGATGGGGAATGCCAAATACCCCATAAGCCGGATATCGACGAAGATGTTTTCTATTCCCACCGGAAACATGACGTTTATTCAAGATCACATATTCCTCGGACAGCTTCCAAAACGATTAATCGTCGGATGCGTCAAAAACACAGCCTTCAATGGCTCATATGTAGAAAATCCCTTTAACTTTTCACACTTTGGCACAAACTTTTTGGCTGTTTATCTAGATGGAACTCAGGTGCCATACAAACCCATTAAACCAAACTTTCAAGCTGGATGGGGGAATTATATCAGAGCCTACCAGACTTTGTTTTCAGGTACCGATAAAATGAATCGAGATTTGGGAAACGCCATCAGTCGTGATGAATACGACAACGGATACACACTGTACGCTTTTGACCTGACGCCAGATTTGTCTCCCGGCAACCACTTTCACTTGATCAAAGAAGGCAATCTCCGACTAGAAATGCATTTTGATCGTCCTCTAGACTCGACAATTAACCTTATTGTGTATGCAGAGTTAGATAACATCCTCGAGATTGATCAAGCCCGTAACGTGCTGTTCGATTACACTAATTAAGGATGGATACCAATCAAATCATCCACGTCCTCAGCACAGACCATTTTACGCAAAACTTATTTCAGGGCGTTTTTCCCATCGATCGTTTAAAACGATTTCAACCGGAATTACCCTGTGGAATTGTTGTTAACACAGCCCCGAGTAATCATCGAGGAAAACATTGGGTGGCGATTTTTATTTCTAAAAAACGAGTTGCTGAATATTTTGACTCTTACGGTTTATTGCCTTCCGCAAATCCACTGATTGAGAGATTTTTTAATCGACAGAACTTTGCTGTAAAACATAACAACACTTGTCTTCAGGGGACTTTTTCAGCAGTCTGCGGTCAATACGCCCTCTTTTTCCTTTTACACAAGGCCCGTGGATGGGATATGTCACAGATATCGTCGTGGTTTACGAGTCAACCTTTCATCAACGATCAGCTAGTTAATGGATTTATCAAAAGACATTTTTCATGTATAGACGTACCGACGTATAATCTGAAGTTTATACAAACTTCAATGGCTAAGGGAGTGTAAATGTTGTCGGAGTTCGGGGGTTATTTTTTTAAATATGTAAATATGGTGTTACGGGTTGGGGTAGAGTAGGGGTGAGGTGTTATGTTTCATGTACCAACATATAATCAGAAGTTTATACCGACTTCAACGGGTATGGGAATGTATTATTATTATTTTTTTCATATAACTTATTACAAAGTATGTATTTTCATTTATTTTTTATTGAAGAAGAGAATTTACAATAAAGAAGAGAAAACGTATTTCAAAATTCGTCATTTATTTCAAATTATTTTTTATTTCAACAGTTTCATAATCAACAGTATCATAAACGTTTTACAGCATTACTTTTAATTTAAAGCCAAATTCCTTAACAGAGTATGATCATTTTTTAAATTGACATACGTACTTTTATATAAATCCCAAAGTTCATTTTGAGGAATACCAAGACATAATTTTCTAATTTTTTCTAAAAACACATTGGTAAAGATTGAGTCAAAATCCAATAGACGCCAAGCTGTATCCATAAACATATCTACACGGTCCTCATCAGTTGCCATTACACACCAGTCATGCTCCAGCTGACTTGGGTGGTCAACGCTACAACCGTAACACAGTTCATCGGACATTGTCATTATTTCACACCAAAGCGCACATAGAATCACGGTTTCGGCTATTTTGTATACCTCGTACTTGCTTTCCGTATCTTCTACTTCGTCGATGACAATCTTGTCGCTGAAAAGTTTCGTTGATTGACATCCTTGCTTACGTCTCTGGGGTTTGACGACAGGTTTTAGATTAAGTGTATCTTCCACCTGTAACACCAACATTGAATTAATTGTCAAGCAGTTCGTCTATGCGTGGCATTAAATTTTGCAACTTTTCAAACTGATTTAATGTGAGATTAATTCCTTTCTTAGTAGGATATATCTTCCCACCGTTACAATATCGCTTGTGTTCGCGAAGGACAACGTACAATTTTCCCTTATACATCGAAAGAACTAATCGTTTGAAGGGAACAAATACGTCGTCGTCATATATTTCCTCTTCTTCCAAGTTGAAACCCGTTAACTCTACAGGGATTGAATCCTCCCTATACTTATCGATGATCTCTTTAGGCACGTGTTGTTTGAGTTCGACCCACTCATCTGCGTCTAAGTTCATGCCTTTTGAGCCAGGAAGTAGCTTTTCTTCTTTCTGATAAAATTCTCTGATGCCAACATATTGTTTGTTTCTGAAATAGTCCACAAAAGACAAAATTCATGTCAAACTTTAACACAGATGAAAAAATCATAGTAGAAAACCATCAAATTGAAAAGGAGGACATATAAGTACCTTGGTCAAACACTAAAAATGGACACCAACACAGCAGAAGAGGTGCAAGCACGTACTGTACTGTATAAAGGCGGGTGGAGATGTTTTGGTATGCACAAAGAACTACTAATAGACAAAAATATTCCACTGTATTTAACCAGTGTGTCTTAACAACTAAGACATATGGAAGAGAGACATGGTCCTTTACGAAAGAAATGGAAAATAAGTTAATAACGACACAGACGGCTATGGAAAGAAAAATGCTTCATCTCACATTACAAGATAAAGTACAACATGAAGAAATAAGGAAAACAACTAAAGTAAAGATATTATGCAAAAGATTAAAGAAATGAAATGGAGATGGGGAGGACACATAGCAAGAACCCAGGACAACAGATGGACTAGAAGACTCACAGAATGGCAGCCAAGAGAACAAGAGAAGGGAGGCGAAGGTGAGAGGGAGGCAGAGGAAAAGATGGAGGGACGACATCACCAATTACATGGGTACTACAAATTGGACGAGAACGGCAAGAGACAGGGTTAAAATGAAAATGATGGAGGAGGGCTTCAAACAGCATTGGGTAAAACAGCCAGAGAAGAAGAAGTAGAAGAAGAAGAACTTTGTCTGGCAACACATGCGCGACCAAAAATCGTGGGTACATTCGATTTATCGCGTACAGATGTAACTCGCGCGCTGTTGGCTGACTGATAGTGCGTTATAAACACATTTCTGTTTCCACGCGCTTTATTGTGCATTTCAAACGGTGGTCATGGTGTCAAATGAGAATGACGACATAATGTATTTTGTTATGAAATTCAACAACCCAGCTTGTCGTGAAACTACCCCTCGTAATAAGCGTCAATAAGATTAAGGACCAACAAAACACCGAGGGTAAAATCGGTTCAAATAAATGCATTTGGTTTGAAAATCAGTGCTTATGTTTTTTATTTTATTAATTAAAATTAATTAAATTAAGATTCTAGGCCTACATATATTCGGTCGCATGTCGTAGATTCTTGAACTGGCGTGGCTGATTGGGAGGGACCAACTATTTTTTTATTGATCTGTGTCCTGAGGGAGGGGTTGAACGAAATGAGTTTCCCCTCCGCATCGCTTTGTTTTGCACAATTAAGCGTGCTTATATGCAAAATGGTGCTGTATTTTGTTAAAGAATTGTCAATTTGTTGAAAGAAAAAGACGAAATTAAGAATTATATATTTTGGGTCACACGATTTATCATGGAAGCATTGTCGTTAGGTTTATGGCCCGTTTTCCAAGGCTTGACTGATCTACCTGGACGCCTACATACATATGCACGAAACGCCTTTGGGCTGAAAACTGTTTATTTATTTAATTTGTTTTAACAGCCCTCCCCATTGGTCCCTTGGTAACGTCACTGGTCTTAAATATTTATATTTATTTGATAAAATGTACCCGGTACGTGCAGATAACTATGTTTTTTAACATGTGAATATGCACATTTTATGTAAATGAGAAATGGAACATGTAGGTAATATGTATCATATGCATGAACGTTTCTGGATCTATGTACGCGCTAAATACCATGTGGCCTCCCCAGCAAATGTGCGTGAATGGGACCCAATTGGGTCCCATGCAACATGAGGCATATTATAAATAGAGGTCTAGTCTATTGACGAAGCCTCTTTAATTCACATTTGTTACTAACCAAGAACGTAATATGCTACATTACAATTACACTCTTCCAAGTGCACACTCCAGGCCCATATAAGGATTACAGTAACGCAATGAGACTATGCACAAATGTATGACGCATACACCTTGGGCAATACAAAAACAGCCAAGAGCAAAACATTACTTACAAATGCCCTTCTTTTCTTTCCGACCCAGTTCCAAACGTGTCCACGGCGTCCTCTGATGCCCCCAAGGGACCCCTTCTCGATGTTGATTTTAGGTTTTGAATTTTTACAACCCATGTTAAAAATCACAATGTATGTTCGCTTTTATTCGCTTCCGCTAACTGTAAGTTCGCAGTGATGAATGCGCGATCGGTTGGTTAGTGGTATAGGTGACAACATGCGTTGCACAGAGAAACGCGTTATGACGTATCATGACGCAATAAGGACAATGAATACCCATTGGTGCATTATATCTTATCCTAGTTCGCAGTGGTGAATAAGTTCGCTGTGCATAGTGATGAATGCGTTAATAAAGTAACACATAAAATATGCGTTGTATTGTGAAACTCATTACGCAATAAGGAAGATGAATGCCCATTGGTGCAAAATGGCTTATCGTTGTTCCCATTGGTGAATAAGTTCGCTGTGCAGAGTGATGAATGCGTTAGTAACGTAATACATAAAATATGCGTTGAAATGTGAAACGCATTACGCAATAAGTAAGGTGAATGCCGATTGGTGCAATACGGCTGATACACGTTCGCAGCAGGTCTATAGTGAATAAGTTTACATGGTGATGAATGCCTTGCCGTCGACGGTAGTTCATAAAAATATGCGCTGTGCTTTGAAAAACATTACGCAATAAGAAAGAGGAATTCTCATTGGACCAATGCGACATATCACGTGTTAGTAACCGATGTTACAAGAAATACACGACAAGGATACATTGATAGATATTTAAACTTGCTACAAGACCTAGTATGTGGGCTTCCTCGTGGGTCCCAAGTGCCCTCGTGGGTCTCACATAAAGGCTTTACACCAAGGTTCCCGGATGGGAAATTTATAGGACCTTGTTGGGCTAGATAATATGTCATGGAGATGAGCTGGGGCCCGGAGACGGGACGACGGGCCTTATCATATTTATCAAAACATGCTCAGCCCTCGTAGGACCCATATATGCCATCATTAGTCCTTGTCCACAGAAGTCCATCATAATCAACTGTGATGTGATGGCTGGGTGCAGGCTCACTAATTTTTATCATGACGACGACAATTACTGTTTCTCCCATGCTGTTTCTTACAATATTATATATTATTACTATACCATAGTATAGCATTACATATTTTCTTACAATATTAGTGTTAAGCCTATGTATTATTACTACAGGGGCCTACCCTATTACAATATTTCATTGACGTTTTCCTATTGCCGAAGTTCGTTAAATTCGCATTTATTTATATCCAAGGAGTAAGGATATACATGCTACCTTCTAATGTGCTGCGGGCGCGGGCTTCTGATACACTATTTTTCCATCACGTGCACACTTATAGGCAAAATATAGGTTTATGATGGCCCCCGTGTTCCTTTAATTTAATGGTACGCCTCACCATAAAATGGGAATGATGTGTCTAGTCGTCCGTGAGAAACCGCGATGCGACTTATCTCTGCCACTGTGTGCATATGTATAACGCGCGCACGTTGGGCAATACAGACAAACAGCCGATAGCAAAAACGTTACTTACAAATGATCTTCTTTTCTTCCCGACCCAGTTCCAAACGTGTCCACGGCGTCCTCGTATGCCCCCAGGGGACACATTCTCGATGTCGATTTTAGGTTTTGAATTTTTACAACCCATGTTAAAAATCACAATGTATGTTCGCTTTTATTCGCTTCCGCTAACTGTAAGTTCGCAGTGATGAATGCGCGATCGGTTGGTTAGTGGTATAGGTGACAACATGCGTTGCACAGAGAAACGCGTTATGACGTATCATGACGCAATAAGGACAATGAATACCCATTGGTGCATTATATCTTATCCTAGTTCGCAGTGGTGAATAAGTTCGCTGTGCATAGTGATGAATGCGTTAATAAAGTAACACATAAAATATGCGTTGTATTGTGAAACTCATTACGCAATAAGGAAGATGAATGCCCATTGGTGCAAAATGGCTTATCGTTGTTCCCATTGGTGAATAAGTTCGCTGTGCAGAGTGATGAATGCGTTAGTAACGTAATACATAAAATATGCGTTGAAATGTGAAACGCATTACGCAATAAGTAAGGTGAATGCCGATTGGTGCAATACGGCTGATACACGTTCGCAGCAGGTCTATAGTGAATAAGTTTACATGGTGATGAATGCCTTGCCGTCGACGGTAGTTCATAAAAATATGCGCTGTGCTTTGAAAAACATTACGCAATAAGAAAGAGGAATTCTCATTGGACCAATGCGACATATCACGTGTTAGTAACCGATGTTACAAGAAATACACGACAAGGATACATTGATAGATATTTAAACTTGCTACAAGACCTAGTATGTGGGCTTCCTCGTGGGTCCCAAGTGCCCTCGTGGGTCTCACATCAAGGCTTTACACCAAGGTTCCCGGATGGGAAATGTATAGGACCTCTTTGTGCTAGATAATATGTCATGGAGATGAGCTGGGGCCCGGAGACGGGGCGACGGGCCTTACAATATTTATCAAAACTTGCTCAGCCCCCGTAGGACCCATATAGGCCATCATTAGTTCTTGTCCTCAGAAGTCCATCATGACCAATTGGGGCCAAAATGTGATTGCTGGGTGCGGGGTCACTAATTTTTATGATGACGACGACAATTACTTGTACTCTCATGCAATTTCTTACAATAATATATATTATTACTATACCATAATATACTATTACATATATTTCTTACAACAGTAGGGGTTAGGCATATATGTATTATTACTACAGGGGCCTACCCTATTACAATATTTTATTGAAGTTTTCGTATTGGTGAAGTTCGTTAAATTCGCATTTATTTCTATCCAAGGAGTGAGGATATAATACATGCTACCTTCTAATGATACACTAATGTTTCCAGCCCGTGCACACTTATAGGCCCATGTAGGTTTATGGGGGCGCGCATATATCCCTTTAATTAGATTGTAAAACCGCGACGCAACTTATCTGGTTACAGTTGTATAACGCGCACACGTTGGGCAATACAGACAAACAGCCGAGAGCAAAACGTTACTTACAAATGATCTTCTTTTCTTGCCGACCCAGTTCCAAACGTGTCCCCGGCGTCCTCTTATGCCACCAGGGGACCCCTTCTCGATGTTGATTTTAGGTTTTGTGTTTTTACAACCCATTTTAAAAATCACAATGTATATATATATTCGCTTTTATTCGCTTCCACTAACTGTTAAGTTTGCAGTGATGAATGCGCGACCGGTTTGTTAGTATAGGTGAAAACATGGGTTGCACAGAGAAACGCGTTATGACGCATCATGACGCAAGAAAGAGGATGAATGCCCATTGGTGCAATGTGTCTTATCCTAGTTCGCAGTGGTGGATAAGTTCGTTATGCATATGTATGAATATGTTAATAACTTAATACATAAAATATAAAATATGCGTTGTACTGTGAAACGCATAACGCAATAAGAAAGATGGATGCCAATTGGTGCGATAAAGCTTATATTATACACGTTCGCAGTGGGTCTAGTGAATAAGTTCGCTTTGTATGGTGATGAATGCGTTACCGTGGACGTTAGTGCATACAAAATATGCGCTTTGCTATGAAACGCATTACGCAATAAGGAGGATGAATTATCATTGGACCAAATGCGACATATCACAAGTTAGTAACCGATGTTACAAACAATACATACGATAAAGATACATTGATAGTTATTTAGATTTGCTATGAACAAGATTCAGAAATTGTTTTTCGAAAAATGCGTCACATGAGTGATATCCAAGAATGTAATTGATCCTACATTGCTTATACGTTCTGCATAAGAAATATCCCACTGGGTGCGCCACAGCTGGCCTGGCTGATATGGTGGACGGCGGTTTAAGGGGAGGGTACCTTTTTCAAAGAAGTTTTGCTAGACGTAAAATGGTGCTACCATGTACAATATCTAAACATTCAATTCATTAAAAAATATTTCGTTCGTTGGAAACTCATATTCTCTCTCCTTCACATTTAAAAATACCGACGGATCAATTTTGCATACCCTCCAGCTATATTTTTGGGGGAAAATACACCTGCGGGGACGTCAGTCGAAACGATTCCTGTGTGCACAATGTAAACTTGACATTTGTATTTCTGACGTAGGGCCTACGCCAGACTATTAATCTAAACGCGCGAATTTGACTGAATAGTTATAGTAGGCCGAACTTGAATTTGTCCTCTGGTAACCAAAATAGAGGCAACATGAGAACCTAGGCTTGCTTCAAACTTCCTCAAAGCTTAATTGAATAAAGAATTCCACAACAGCGTTAAGCTTTTTCTGATGGTAAATTAGTTAATTTCAAATATTTATGTATGGTTGTTAAGCTAAACCATTTAAGTCTAATCATATAGATATTAAATGAATGCTTAATCTCCAACAAGACCTTGTTGATTTTTCGCGGAACTAGGCCTAAGGTAAGGCTTACCGCATACCTGCTAACCTAAGCCTAGCCTATACAACTTAGGCCTAGGGCCTACATGTAATTACATTTATAATTTAGTAACGATACAGGCAGTCATTGTACTCAAGTAACGTTAGCTTAGCAGGGAAATTATCAATCAGCAAGCGTGGCTCACAAATTGATTTCATTTTTTTTTGGGGTCATGCTTAACAAATTGGGAACCCCTGCTAAGCTAACGTTACTTGAGTACAATGCCTGCCTGTTTCGATAGGCCTAACATGTTAGGCTATGTACATCAATACGCATTGTTTAGTTTAGTAGATTAAGGATCAGGAAGGACATTTAGTCCTCATGAAAGACCCTGTACCACAGATAACCCAGACTGCCAGATAAGATCGTGGATGAACACCGGCTTTTCAGCCTTCTCTTCACGACCTAGTGCTCAGATGATAACGAGACAGGCGTGAGACCCCATCCTGCTCCCGGGACCGCCATTTAACGTCCTCATCCGATGGACGTGAGTGTACCCCATACTTTGACCACTTTCTCAAAGTCTGGGGAGGTGGACGCAACTTGTCCATCACCACTGTGCAACAGACATGCTGAACAACCTGAAGTGGACAACCCCCATCAACAACTGCAGCACAGCTTCGACAGAGAATTCACAAGAGGCCTGCTCAAGAATCAAACCCTAGGCCTCCAGAAAGCCAGTCAGACACTCTACCGATAGGCCACGCTCCCACCCAAAATGTGATTGTGCTCATTACCCCTGATTTGGTATAACTTGCCTGACTTCCACACCCAGAAGTACTGCTGCATTCAAAAGGGGTAGGGGTTAGGGTAGAGGTTAGGGAGGGGCTACAGGATGAATTGTGTTAGGGTTAGGGTAGGCTAGGGGTTATAGGGTTAGGATAGGGGTTATCATGTAGTTATTTCTGGGTACGGATTCTAAATTAAAACCCAATAGAAGAACGTCGCTCATTGACAAGTTACACTTAACAGGTACCAAGCTAGCACAGTGGCGGAGTGAAGCAATCAATTAGGATATTAGGTGCCTTGTCCAAGGACACTATGCAGCAGTTCGTCCAGAAATCTAACCCGAACCTCTGGATTATGATACCCAAGCTCTAACCACTTGGCCACCATGCTTCCTTGCATAACTAATCAGCTAAACATGAAACTGCTAATAAGAAGAGGAGGAAAAACTACACTCACTTTTGTCTTTTGGTTGCAGAGATGATGATTTTCAATACCACCACCCAACATTTCTTTCAGTTTGGCATCTGGCAACATTTGTGATGTCAATGCCCTGTTGACATCACAAATGATGCTGAAAATACCCCATTTAAAAAAAAAAAATGGGGTTTTGTCTATACCAAGTAGAAATGGTACGCCAAAATTTGCAATATTTTTGGCATTGTGAAATTGTTGAAAATGCATTGTGCAGCAATTGTTGCATTTCTTTAATGAAAGAGTCACTATTAAATTAAATGGTATCACAAATGTTGCCAGATTTGGAAAGAAATTGAAAATGTGAATTGATTTTAAACGTACATCCCAACAACCAGAAATGCTATTGCAATGGAACTGCCATTTTTTCTGAGTTGTGGACTTGTTGGAATTTGTTTTATTTCAGCTTAAACAAGGGCAGATATGAATAAGCCTAAGCTGTGTATCCTATATGGTAGTCAAACGGGGACAGCCCAAGATGTTGCCGAAAGACTCGGACGTGGGGCCAGAAGACGACACTTTACTGTGACCGTGATGCCTTTGGACAGCTTTGTCATGGTAATGTTTGTGCAAGGATGTTTACTTTGAAATGTAACTATCAGGGTTCACTTTTGGCCAAAAATTGCCAGAAATGAATGCCAAATTCTTGTAGCTAAATTCCAAATTTTTATCTTGGTGAGGAAGCTACTGGCAGCTTCTGGCAGCTCGCAGATATAGTTATGATACGTAAATAAATAAAGCAGAAATATGGGTCACTGAAAAAGTTCTACCAGTTATAATTCCAGGCCTAATTAGGGTGGTGATCATGCAGGAAAAATATTTTATAAATGTTTAATCGCAAAAACTTTTAGTGATTAATAGATAACATTGATTATTGTGTATGTGGTGATTGAAAAATTACTACTACTCCATCACTATAATAAACAGAAACAACTATTCCTGTCATAATTCCAGGCCTAATTTGAGAGCACGTAGTAGCCACACAGAAGCACCGTTCGTAGCAGGTTTGGCAACACAAATAGTTTAGTTTAGTAAATAAGGATCAGGAAGGACAAAAGTCATAAATCATAAAAGACCCTGTACCACAGAAAATTAACCCTAAATTCTCCCACTAGCAGCAAAAAAAATAACAACGGCATTCTTAAAAGCATTCACACTGCTTGATAAAACAATCGATTCAGGCAAAGCATTCCATTCATCTATTACT